>JAPERM010000114.1:0-45527 GCA_030411635.1 Fusarium sp. MBC 119
GGAAAAGTGCGGCGCTTGCTTATCTGCGGCGCCTGCTTATTAACTACGTTATCACAAATTGATTTGTTAGTAATGTACGTATGTAGGCGTTAGCGTACGAATGTTAAACAATATTAATTATAGATTATCCTTAATTCTTGCCTCTAATACTCTTATAACTGATAACCAGCTACTGCAATAGAGAATATATATGAGTCTTCTGCACGAGTGCCATCATTACCAAGAGAATTCCATTTGATGTTTTTATCCCAAGATTTATTATGACGTCGTGGCTTGCAGGGTAGGTGTAGTGCAAAATCACGTGAACATGACATCAGCTCCAGAACACAAGGCCTTGGAAGTGATGATATCCCATCCCATACGCGTTCAATCTTTACAAAGTATTGCCTCACATACACTTTGAAATAACTATTGACTTTCTATCTATCTAAAATGAGGACTAGAAGTGGAACTGAGACCCATGAGGACAATGCCGCTGAGCAGCAACCTCGAGGTCATAAGAGACAGTCAAGCTCGTCAGACGCTCACCCTACTCCAGAGCCAAAATCCAAGCAAGCAAAAAAGACGCAAGAATCCCCTGCCAAAACTTCAACATCGTCTAAAACAGAGCGACCATATGATTCCTTACCACGTCTTAAGTTATCAGATCTCGAATTCGAGTATGATCGTTCTCAACTTCGGGACCCACGACCGACGCCAGGTCGCGAAAGGAAACCCCATTACACCGAGTTTGACTTGAGCGAAGAATTCCTGTCCCAATTCTACATCCCCAAGAACAAAAACCCTCGCACCGACCCCATTAGTTTCTCCTACGACCTGCACAAGTGTCACAACAAGGGACCCAATGGAACACCCTCGTACGACGTCGGGGGCTTCCAGCTTGATTACAAGAAGGTTGAAAAGTGGATGAGGCCAGTATCTTACAACAAGAAATCCATAGTCAACGGCATGGAAAGGAGGCTTGAGAAGGATGCGCAGGAGGAGAAGGACCTCTTTGAGGCCTTTTTCGTGGGTGGCAAAGGTCCAGATAAGGCTTCTTCTGGCAGCATGGTCACGGATTACATCAAGGATCATATTTCCAAGGACTTGAGTGTTCCATGGCATATGATCGACTCAAAGCGTGCCAAGAAGTGGGAAGAGCAGGGGTTTAAGCAGGTCAAGGCGAATGAGTGGTGGCATGAGCCGAATGCTGAAGAGAAGAAGAGGATGAGTAAAATGCATGAAGGAGCTGATCTTCGAAAGTTGGTGTAGGCGTTTGGGTTTGGGTTACTGGCTTTGTTCTCTGAAAAGTTGGTGTGCGTGGGATTTCTGCACAGCTGTCATATTTTCGACTGTGATTTTTAATTGTGGTGTTAAATGGCAGGCTGTTCTGTAAAATGACCATTTGCATCGAGCTGTCATTATTAAAAATTATTTCCATGAACGCACAGTGATGTCGTGCAGGTCGCGATACCTTCGCTGGCAGTATGCACCTATCATGGTTTAATTTACCGCATGACTAACCCAAGTGTCGGTGAATGTTTATTTTCCGATTTTATATCAGTGACAAGAAATGACGGATGTCGCAAAAGAGTCAAATGCCATTTCACTTCCATGCGCGATAAAGAGTCCCCAAGCACAGCAGCCTGCTAGAGCCTAGTGCTGACTCCGGGGATCTGAAACCTCTCGCCTAGAGGTCTCTCACTTGACCTTGACATTCCCCACATCAAAAGGGCGTAAAGTGGACGCCCTGATTGACGACTTTCCGAAGACCGCGGGGAAAGATCTCTGAGTCATAAAACGACTACTTCCTGGTCAATAGTTTATTAAAAAGAGCACCTGGGCGATTGATGACAGACTTGCTCAGCTCAATCAGCTTTTTTTTTTGATATACTGTCTTCAATATGGCAACACAAACGGAAACCCTCCTCATGGAGGCCATGCCAGTGATGCCACACGCTGTAACTGGCGCAGCAAGTGAAGCACAAATAACCACCGCCAACAATGAACCCCCAAACGACAACGCCCCAACCGCCTCGCGACTACAAAAAATAGCCGTAACATTCCAGCTCTCCGGTGTCAATTTCGCATGCAGCGCTTCCAATGGTCTCATCATCGTCGGTCTTCCTCAAATGACATCCGACCTCACTTTACCTCAATCCCTCGCCTTTTGGCCATCTTCAGTCCAAGGACTAGCCACTGCATCAACGCTACTCCTTGCGGGTGCGCTCGCCGATGTACTGGGGCCTAGGTCGGTGGACCTGATAGGATGTGTTCTCAGTGGTATCTTCATGTTGGCTTGCGGATTTGTTCAGCGTGGTGAAGAACTTGTCGCGTTGCGAGCACTGCAGGGCGTTGCGCTTGCGCTACACCTATCGAGTTCAGTGGCCCTTGTTACAAAAACTCTGCCGCGCGGTCGAGGTCGGAACTTGTCCTTTGCATGTTTGGGCTTGAGTCAACCTCTCGGTTTCTCTTTCGGTCTTGTACTTGGCGGTGTGCTAGTTGAGACCGTTGGATGGCGATCAGGATGGTATCTTTACGGCGCCATCAACCTGGCCCTCACGACTATTGGCTTGTGGTCTTTGCCAAAGTCTGAACCCCTGGGCACAATTCAAGATGTGCTTCGTAGTGTAGCTATAAAGGTCGACTGGTTGGGCACTCTTCTCGCGTCAGCGTTCATGGCCCTGCTGTGTTATTTCTTGGCGTAAGTCAATATCATATTTCGCTGTCGATATAAACTGACCCGTGTTGCAGCGTTATTAGCACTGATGTATACCGAATCAAGGAGGCGAGCAGCGTTGTTCTTCTGTCTCTTAGCCTTGTGGCTTTGCCTCTTTTCGTAGGATGGATGCATCTTCAGGTGAAGAAGGACAAGCCCGCTCTCATCCCGAATTCGTTCTGGGGCAACCATGCTTTCACTAGCATTTGCATCACAATTGCACTATCTAACGCGGTGATTAACTCCTTGGAACTCTTTGCCAGCCTTTTGTAAGTCGAGTCATCAGATATCCATTGCAAATACTAATCACCATATCAGCTTCCAAGAAGTCCAGCATTTATCAGCTCTCGACGCTGCTATGCGCATCTTGCCTAGCGTCGTAGTCGGCGTGGCCCTCAATTTCACGACTGGTCTCGTCGTTCACAAGATTCCTGCCATTTGGCTCATCGTCACTACGTCCGTTTTGACAGCCATCTCGCCTCTTCTCATGGCTCTCATCAACCCTGCATGGACTTACTGGACCAGTGCATTTTTCGCACAGGTTCTCATGCCATTCTCCGTAGATGTTCTGTTCACAGTGGGTCTCATTATTGTTACTGAAACCTTTCCCGAGGACAAGCAAGCAGTCGCTGGATCGGTTTTCAACGCAGCAGGGCAGTTTGGAAACGCTATGGGCCTGGCTATTATGCAGGTTGTCTCTACACTGGTTACGAAACAGCACGAGGGCAAGGAGCCTACTGAAGCGATTTTGGAAGGGTACAAGGCAAGTTTCTGGACCATGTTTGGTTTCATGATTCTTTGTGGTCTTGTTGGAGGCGTCGGGCTGCGCAAGGCGGGCAAGGTTGGGTTGAAGCAGGAGTAACAGATGAGCATACCTAAGGGAGACCGAATAGGAAAAGTGAGTTCATTAGAGGAAATATTAGATAGAGACAAGCAGAAGGCTCGCTTAGAATTCACTTCTCTTTACGTTAAGCGAGCAATTCTATACATGGAATCGATAGAAGTTTTGTCTTAAAAATCGCATTATCTAGCTAGGGTAGACGACGATCTTTGACTATTTTCGTTAAGCGAGAAGGCACATCATGAAAGAAGAATGTGTATATGAAAGCTGAGCTGTCTTGCTCTCCCTGACTTCGCTTAGGATAGTTTGTTAGCTCTGCCGTTACCCCCGTTTGGATATCTCCACCTAAACTAATGCGAACCATTCACGCAAAGTCTGCTTAATCGCTAGTTGATGATCGGCCTAGGCTTGGGACCCGGCTTCGGCTTTGGCTCAGGGAGTGGCCGGGGCCGGGGCGGGACGTTGACTGCACCATCTTGAGGTGGAGTCTGGGGTCGGGAGAAAGAGGCATCCATGGTAGCTGGCTGCAAGTAGGAAGCATGTGATTTAAGAGAGGCTATTGGTAGTTGAGTGAGTGCTGCAGGGAGCTTTGTGTGGTTTCGAATGAGACTATCGATAGCCTACGGGGGTATATATACGATATCGTTAGGATTGGTGTCGGCGATTGTTCAACTGGTCATACAATCTCAGCGCATCAGATTATATGATCTGGCTCTTGATCAGCTTGTCCTGGGCTGTGAAAACGCGTCAGAGACAAGAGGGCGGGACACTCAGGTAGCCCTGACCCGTGAGAGTGGGTCAAAGGCAGACAGTTTCACAGTCTCGCGCTGATTCAAGACAGTATCGGTAGACCTGCATTCTATTTGGCATGTCATGCTAATCACGAAGTCGGCGCCTAACACAGCCCAAACCTCACTTCCGACAAACAACGGACAGTTATTGCCGTCTGTGTGGATCACCAAAGCACCATTAGTTGATGTCGCTAATCTCTTACGCGGCCGATCAATGCCTAGTTAACATGGCGCAACCCCTGATCAGAGCGTAGATATGGGAATATTCACATTGAGCATCCTATCAGTTGGGCTTCGGAATGACGCATCGGAAGTTCCGTACGAGTCATTTCCAAGGACCGCTGCGCCGGTGTTGGAAGATCCACCCGCGTATGAAGATCTTAAGCTAGGGAGACCCGGGAGACAAGAGACGAGACACTTGGTCGCCACTAGAGTTGAAGGGTTCGTCCGACAGCCACTGACAAACGCCAAAGATGACCTACTAGCCAGTGTCAAACAAATCGGAACAAGCCGTATTCTTTAGCCTCGTTTGACCCATGGAAATTACTGGATTACATCACCCAGCAAATCTCGGCGTTATCCCCTTTTGCTCCATTTGTGGCTTTTTAGTGCCAAAGCTTGTTTTCCCTGGTCTCAGCGCCCGTCAAAAGCCTTGGTCCGCTTCCCCAGATTCGTTCCTGGAACCCTGGTTTCCCTCTCTTCTCTTCTGGGATATGACTCCGAGATCCTTCGTGTTCTCTGTCTTGCAGTTGGCGAACTCTCCGCTTGCAAAACTAACCTCAATCCCTGAAGGCGATCACCATGTACAATGAAACCCAACACAGCACCGCCGAAGCCCGCCGGCTCAAGAAGCGGGAGCTCGATCGCAAAGCGCAGAGGTTGGCTCGTGAGAGAACCAAGAGTCGCATTGCGCAGCTGGAGAGCATGGTCGACAACCTACGACAGAACGACTCCAACGCCCAAATAGCCTCGTTGATGGATCAGCTTGGCAAAGTCACAAAAGAGAGGGATAATTTATTACAGGTGCTTGATTCGTTAGGGACAACCATTCGTCGTCATCTTGGTGATCCGCCGACCACAAGCGAACCTTCGCCAGATACAAGATCCGAATCGTCGACGCATGCACCAAGAGCACCTGCACCCCAAATATTGAGCGAACGAATAGTACCAATCACAGAGACAAGAGCAGCATCAGAAACAAGCAGCTCTACAATACTGGAGATTCCCATGGAAACACCAGTATCCGACCCATTTGCCTACGACGGCTGGAACTACCCCGTCAGCAACGAGCCATATCCCCCGACCATGGCCTTTGACAACTCCATCCTCCCACCTGCAGGAAACGGCTTCATGCCTTTACAAAACCTCCTCCCCGAAATTCCCACCAGCAACCCCGAAGAAGTCGACGTCATCGTCCCCAAAGCTCCTATTCTTTGCCACTGCTCGAGTCCCACCAGTTGCGCGTCCAGCTACCACGGCGCTAAGCCCAACACATGGCGCGCGGTCAACGTGGCCCTCGAGAAGCCCACCAAACTATCCGCCGAGGAGCTTGCTATCGAAGATTACAATAGTGAGGATATTCCAGTTCGCGCTATACTGGAAGGATGGGATAGTCTTGAGAGGGAGGGCAAAATGACGCCAACGTGGCGCAAGTTGCGCCAGGCTGACGAGCTATGTTTCATTACATGTCCGGATACGGAGCGTCTGGCTGTACTGAGCACAATTCATCTTCTTATTACTTATCATGGCGATCCTACCTTGGAGCGGCGTGCTACGTTACCACGCTGGTACTGGAATAGGTAGAATCAACCCCCCCTCGTATACCTGATTGCGATAACTGACAGACGTCAGACCATCACAAGCACTACCTCACTCGTACGGGATTGACTTTTTTGTCTGGTACGTTCCACACCTCACTTTCTCATGTGAATTCGCTAATTTGTTCCACAGGCCTGGGTTTCGAGAACGTCTTATCTTCTCTCAACATCAATACTGCACAAATACTTTTTGGGAGCTCTTCCGACCAAATCTCAGAGTCTTGTGGGGTGAAGGCTTCCAAAACACATTTTCGTACAGTTCACGCACTGGAAAATACCATATATCACCGGCATTCCAGCAGCGCATTAGGGACATCAATGCGTGGACGATGTCGACAGACTTCTTCTCCCATTTTCCCGAACTCAATGAAGATATCCCTGCATATATGGGGGTCCCGCCCTCTGTTTCAGGAATGCGTACGATGACAGTTGTACCTGCAAATAGACGTCGGCGGCAGGAAGAGGACAAGGTTGAGATTCTTACATCTCGAGCAGCTATATGCTAAAATAATACCCACTCCGTTTATCGACAGAATAGGAATAAACGCCCTTTCCAGACGTCTTAGTGATGAGATTCCATCCCTGCAGATGTGTTCGTCTAACCTTGCAGAAGATTCTGGTAGACCAATTTTCTCTTCCTACGTGTCATTGCGTTATTCTTCTTTAGCCCAAAGGAAAGCTCCTTCTTCTCCATAAGATGTGCTAGTGGCTGTTTCATCGGACTGAAATGGTAAAGATCCGGCTAGTACCTTCCAACAACCGCGGTTATCGAATTCTATATTCTACATTCCAAGAGCGGGAGTGGTAATGCCCGCATGTAACGCCCTGAATGCCACTCTAAATGTTTCCGGCATTGTTGAACAGTCCTAGTGCCAGGACTTCATACGTCTTAAGGAAAAGAAGGGGTGAGCCAGAGTTGAGATGAAGTGCTGTGCCTGGTGTACCTCTCCTAAAATCAGAATCGCATCCGCTTGTAGATTCCGCGGTTTAGGAGAGAGCACCAGGCTAAGAATTTTGCAAGCTGTATTACTAAAATCAGGAAGAGGCTCATAATCGACGGGAGAAAGACAAATCGTGCCAGGTGGCTATAACGACGATAAAGGATCGAATGTGACTAGAATATATGTCTCTCCAAGATTAGAAAACTGTAAATGCTGACCACAAAGGTTTTCAAACTGAGTGCAATTTTAGAACTTAGTAAGGCGACTAGAAGTGAAAATTAGGAAGGACAGAGTTCATGCCCGTGAATAATCGAACTGGGGTGGTGCTTGTTGGTGCATAACCTGCCTCATAATTCTCTTCGAATAAATCAAGATTCTGTTTTGCTGGTAAATTCTTGTGGAAATCTCAACCATGGCTTCGACTCATGTCTAGTATATATGCTTGCTTCATGTGAAGGCAATTCCTTCTGCAACGGCACTGTCACTTACAATGATAGGATAAAAGGCTCTTTGGCTTCAGTCCCTTGCTTCACAATCTAAGCATCATTTCGAGTAAGCAGCATAAGCAGAAGCAATCATGTGTATATTGGAACATGAGAACGGATGCATATCTGTCTTTCGATATCGGTTAGACGTTGGACGCCTTCTCATGCATCATGTAGGTCACCCTCCGTTGACCATCTAGATATAACAGCCCGTAACTGGCGTGATTAGACTTTTCAGTTTATCATGAACTCACTTTGGCAGTGCATAAGTTGTCTGTGTTTGTTGAGTGTATAATGAAATTAGGTATTCTATTTATATGTATGCTTCTCTTGATAGTATCATAAATTTTATTCATAGCCCCAATCAATCTCGGTTTATTTCTTCGCATGAGGCTCATAGTACGCGCCAAGACTATAATCTGTTAGTTCCTGTACCCATTTCTTAGATCATTAAAACTTACCCAATGATGACATAGCAGGCAAACATCAGAGCTCCTTTCAGCCCTATCGCTCTAATAGCAGTACCAGCACGGCTGAGAATCAGCAGGTTGATCAGCAATCCCGAGCCAACCAAAGTTGTCGTTTCAAAGACGTTGAAAGCCATCTCGAGATCACGGCCCAACATCCAAGCTATCAGAACCGTCAAGGGCGCCACGCAGAGAGCGATCTGAATCGCTGAACCAACAGCAACAGAGATTGCGAGGTCGAGCTTGTTCCTCATAGCAACAGTGACAACAGTCACATACTCCGCGATGTTTCCAACCACAGGCAGAATGATGAGACCGATCATGGCCTCTGATAAACCGCCTTCGTGCGTTACATCGTCGATAGTCTTGACGAGGAACTCAGCGTTCATAGACATGAGCGCTGATGAGAGAACTAGGACCGTGACGGCGGCTATCGTACCGCCAGTGCTAGACGCATGAGGTGCATGAGGTACATGGCCGGTCATTTCATGGCGTTCTTGTTGAACATGTCGTGAATGCACCGCACCAGTGATGGGAATATCCCTGAAGTCAGACACTGGGATCTCGTTGCGCGAGCCAGACCGTGAGTGAGAACGCGAGTGAGAGCGCGAGTTTCCCCTGGATCGATGAGACAAGCTAGCCCGCGGTTCCGTTCTACCAATTTGAGCTGTCTCTCTCTTCCCGTGGTCCTCTTCAGTGCCCTCGCTGGTCACTCTATTTGTGTCGAGAGTCGTGCTTCTGGCACGAGTTTGGACATCCTGGTCGGCAAAGCGAATAAGTCGGTCCCGGTGAGATAATGAGTTTTGGTTACGGCGATGGTGATGCTCAGGGTGGCCTGTGTGGAGCGTTTGCAGTGGAATAGGCGCTACTTCAACGTGCTTAGGTCTCATCTCATATGCAAAGTAGACAATATAAATGACGAGGACTACCAGGGACGAAGCGCGGCTCATACTCAAGGCGGCATCGCTTGTCTTTCCTTTGAGATGGAAGGTGTAGTCGAATGCCGTCTACCAAAGTCAGTGGCTTGCGGGAGTGAGATGAAGCTGAGATAACTCACTGGAATGAGAATGACAAACACAGAGACAAAGAGAAGAGCTGCAAGGAGCTCAGACTCTTCCATGCTGCTGTGAGGATCAATATTCTGCATGCTACTGGCAAACAGTGCAGAGCCAAGAATCAGGAGCAGATTCACGAGAACACTGCCTAGAATGGATGCTTGGACAATGCGAATGTGGTTGTTTACCAGTGCAACGCTGCTAAAGTCAGTTTTCATGCCGAGACTCACGAGACTCATATTTAACTCACACCCTTCATATCTGTTAGCTCAGTTCATTTATATCAGGTCTTAAAACTCACAAAATAATAAGCTCGACAAGGTTGCCGAGCGTGATATTTAACAGCGCACCAATAGTATCTCCAGCATCGGCGGCTATACGCTCCGTCGCCTCTGTCAACATGACAGACAAGGGTACAATGGCGATGGCATTCGTGATGAAAATCAACAGCGGATTAATCTCAAAAGAATGCGCCGCCAGACCAACTGGAACAAAAACAAGTAGCCAATTCAGCTTTGAAGCGACTATCGTAGATCGAATCTGGCCGAAAAATGAAAGACCCTCATGATTGGGGTTGGCGTTGAAGTCGAATACATTTCGGTCAACAGGCGGTGTCTGCGTTTCGAGATCATTCGCACTCGATACTCCCAACTGCTGATAACGAACCCCATCTCCAAAACGTGATGATGCACGAAGCGCTCGCTTCATTGTGTCTTTAAAAGAGCTTGCTTGATCAGTTTCTCGAACACATGTCTCAAAAAGCAAATATCACAGATCTGCGACAAAATGGGGTGAATTTTCAGGGCGCACCTCGTAAGTTGAAATCAAGTCCATGGTGAGCTACACCGCCACCGCTGTTCAGCGGGTCAGGCGAGTCGTCTTCATCTTCGCTCGCACTTGAAGGTGAGCAGTCATTGTATCTAGGCGTCTCAGAGGCGATCAAGGGACTCATTGAGAAGCGGAATTTGGTGTGCAAGAATTCTGAGAGAAAGGGGGTTAGGTTTGCGTTGACAGGGTGCGCAATTTAAAGGAGGCCTCGCTCGTCACGATAGGGAGGACAGCCAGACTACGCCGTCGCTAAGCTAAGCATTGTTTTTATTTGCCCCTGATTTTTTGGGCTAGGAACGGAACCTAGGTTAATAATCTGCTTTATGGGCTCCCTTGTTAATTGGAAACATTGGGTCCCCAGTGGATGAGCGAGGGATTTAGCGTCGTTATCTCTATCAGAGGGAGATTTGCGCATTTTGCGTCTGCACTGCCTCTGCGCCATTTATTCTATTCGTGCTGATGTTTTAGCCGTCTGTGAAGGGAGCTCACACGTGTGCATAAAGCTTGTTTTAATGTTCTAAAAGCCTTCCATTTTGCTTCTGGTGCTTGAAGCCACAGTTTCTCAAACCCCTGTCGACTCGCGAGATGACTAGGCCCCGCAGAACCACTAAGGAATGTGGGCTTGAGGGTCCAGAGTCCAGGCATTAACGAGGTAAATCGTAATTAAAAACCGTCCAAGACGAGTTTCATTGGAGCTGAGACTGCGTTGGTCTCAAGTCTGAAGCGTCAACTGTAACAGCTGGCCTTTGCATGGGTAAGCTTGAGCAGTAAGCATGAAGATCACCAAACAGACCAGTAGGAGTAACAGGTTCAGCCGCCGGTAATAAGCATTTGTGCCAAGACCAAAATGACGCATATGTCATCCTCACGCTCACTGACTATTTTGTGCTCATTGACGAACTTCATAGCAACCGCAATTTTAAATAGAAATGACTCAAGTATCCAACTCCAACCTCGAAAACAAACAAATCATGTCTCAGTTCTGACTTACTGCCTTAGCAACCAGCCAAGACAGTCCTGCTCTACCACCATGACCAAAACAACCTCGATGTCAATGTGCACGTGGTATCGTGTGTACCATTCAGCAGCCTCGATGAGAGCAACAAGGCCATGTTCGCTTTTCCTGAAGAGGGACTCGATGTCATCATCACGGACCAGACTGCCTTTGTCCCTGAAGGGGATGCTGGGCTGATGAGAATCCCCGATAAACAATTACAACAGGACGATAAATACCCATGTTCATCCGCTATGTTCACCGTAACCCAAGTCCGTACCGCCTCTGACGGACTAGTTCTCCATTTGGGAGGGCTCAACTGGGGATCTTTCTGTCCAGGCGATCAGATCCAGCAGCGAGTAAACCCGACTTTTCGAGAGATGCACTCCAAACTTCACAGCGCGGGTCACATTGTCGGTCTGGCGGTTCGACGTTTAGCATCAACCTTGGGAGAAGTTGTCGAGCTAGAAGGCCAATACCTCTTTGGGCGATCATTTGTCAAGTTTAGAAGTCTGATAGAGGAGCACCACCGTGAAGCCATTGAAAGGACGACCAACGATATAGTTGAACAGGATCTGCCCATAACTATTCGCTGGTGGACTTCTGAAGAGTTGAGAGAAAAGTGCTCGCATTCTTCTCATTCTGTAACGGTTGCTGAAGGCGCGCTGACTAGGGCGGTTGAATTCGAAGGTGTTGGTGCTTATTCTTGCGGTGGTACGCATATGCCGAGGACCAAGGACGTAGGGCCTATCAATATTTTGGGTATTTCTCACGAGAACGGAACTGCCAAGGTTTCGTTCGGGCTGGGGTCTGTGATACGGGTTCCTGTGTAGGTAGCACTTAGTTCTGGCGAAAAGATACTAATGGTGAGCAGGACTTAAAATACGACCTCTGTGAGTAGAAGCGGACAAGTGAAGCTACTTGACTGACTAAAGAATGAGCTCACCCGGCCATCAAAAGGAGGAATTCAAGTTGAGACTGCTGAATTTTCAGGAATTATTGCAGACCTACAAGTCAAAGACATTCGGTGCCAGAATGGCGTGTTTTCAAGCGATTGATATAACTTCTAGCAGAGTTGAAGGGTGCCTGAAGTTTCGTCCTAGAATAACCGAAAGTGTGATTTTTGCAAAGACTATGGAATAAACATACCTCACTCAAGCTGCTCGGTCTCGCAGCATAGTCCAAGGCCATCGCCGGTCAACAACCACAAAACGGCAATTCCCAACCAATCATGCATTCCTACCTATATCAGTAATTCAATAACTCTTCAATTAATCTCAAAGTAAAATCAACTTCTTTAAGAGTCACTAATATTGATACAGTATTCCTCAGCGTGTGATATCAATTAAGTCGATTACGTAGCCAAGACCCACCAACAGTGCATTTCTCGCTGCAACGGGATCCTGTCGGACAGTTTTCGTTGTCCGAAAAGTCCCTGAGACAATTCGCCAGTGGATCTGAGTTCTATCGTCCCGTTATCTTAGTGTCATCGATTGGTTGACTCCTGTGGCAACCTAACATCTTTAACGAATGCCGATGATCGTCAGTGGCACTAACCCCTCCGACGGACAAGATGGAAGACCGAAGGACATGAAAGTGGAACGCAGTCCAACAGATATGGCATCATGAGTGTTCACTTTATATACATATAAATATTCAACTGGCCCGATAGTCTTTCGCTGATTTACCCTACGAAACCAACTCACACCCTCATCATGTCTTCACCCACAAAAGCCATTATCTTCGGCGCAACAGGCGCCGTCGGCCGAGCCGCCGCTTTAGAAGCCCAGTCTCGCGGTGCCCAAGTCATCCTGGCAATGCGAGACACCAAAAAGCCTATTCAAGGTCTCACACCCGAACTCGAAAAAGAATTTGGCTTCACCCGCGTCCAAGCAGATCTCTCTGACCCAAAGTCTATCGAGCGCGCCGTCTCCGAGTCTGGAGCAACCGTCGCATTTTCATATATCCTGTTTCAAGCGGAGGATGGCTTACTAGAAACTTACAAGGCTATGAAGAAGGCTGGCATCGTGCATGTCATCCTTCTTTCCTCGATGTGTGTTACCGAGAATGGAGGCGCAGAACCATCTTCAAAAGCCAATGAAATCCTGGCTCATGTGCACGGAAAATCTGAGCTGGCTCTGGCTGAGAGTGGCGTTTCTTATACTGTTATACGACCTGCATATTTCTCCAGCAACATCGCATTGCTCGAGGATTGGAAAGAGGTTAAGACAGGTCAACTCAGTATAGCTCACCCGGAAGCACCGTTCGACTACCTCGCTCCAGAGGATGTTGGCGCCCTTGCAGGGGCGAGGATTGTTGAGCCCCCTCCCTCTTCGGGAGAGTTGGTAATCAACCATTGTGGTCCCGAGTTACTGTCTCAACGAAAAGCATGGAAGATTATCAGCGAGGGCCTTGGTATAGATATCGCCATCAACGAGATCAGCAGTGAGGAACAAAGCAAGAAGCTCGAAGCGAGGGGTCTCCCAGAACCTATGGTCAAGTCTGCCGTGGAACGTTTGGCTGGCCTTGCACGCGATCCAACAGTGGGTATGTATGAGCCTGAGGCATACAAGGAGTCGTCGGCGAATTTCAAAAAGTATACTGGAAGGGAGCCGACTACGTTGCCAATTTGGATTAAGAAGCATAAAGACGAGTATTTAGCCATGTGAAAGAACTATAGTTTCCATGACGGGGGTATAAGGTCTCTCAGGAATCAACAGAACATGAGATGGTATAGATGGCTAGGAGCACACTAGAAATAATAAATCGGTTCACTAATGGAGACTTTTCGCTTGAATCTATATATGAATGGCAAGTTGGATATTTAGGAATCAACTTATAACTCAACCAACTTCAAGTACGTACTTCTCACAGAACTCCGTCGTCGTAAGAGCCAGCCAACTGAAGCTCCTCTTTCTATGAATGGTACATACATAAAGCCTTCTTCCCTTTCTCGCAACAAAATAAGAACCTTCAAGTCTTACATCCAAGCCTTGTTCAGGTTGTTAACAAAGTTGGCGTCAATGAAAGGGACATTCGCCGAACCCCATTTAGTATCAGCCAGGCCTCTACGAGCCTCAGGAGTCATGGAATCCCATTCATAAATATTGTAGGTGCGGCCAGGGCTAGTCTTGAACTGCAGCTCATGGTTCTTGCCGCCGCTCGTGAAGTACTCAGCCATAGGGTTGTTTCCGCTGACCTGAGGGGTTCTGGTCTTCTTGAAGTCACCATGGCCAGAGGCTGCAGCACCGTAAATGGATGATGAAGCCTGGTAGTTGTCGACAAATACAACGACGCACTCCCAGTCGTGGCGATGGCCACTAACGAGGTTGCCATCAGCTGGTTGGTCCTTGGGCCAGTACCAGGCATACATAATGGCCAGCTTTCCGTTGAAAACCCGAGCACGAGCGTATGTTTGGCCTTTTGTGGTGTCCTTGCAGCCACCAGCAGTGGTGCCACTGTCCTGAAGTCCGCCGCTTAATAAAGTGTTAGCTCTATAGAATGTGCTCAGAGTTCATCAACCACGTACCTGGTGTCGCCTTGCGCATTCACAGCTGTATATGGCTGGCATCCATGGGCAATATGCAGCAAAGGCTGAAACTTGTCGATGGCTGCGCCAATGGCACCGCCCTGAATGGTCTTGGGGAGGGGGTTCAGTGAATCATGGGGAACAACTGCGCGGGCACTGAGCGAAGCGACAACCTCCGCAGGAGCGGCAGTCCCAGTAGCGGCAAGTGCCAGGAAAGCACTAAAGATAGTCTGAATTTGCATCTTGGAGGTAGTGAAGTGGCAGAGACTTTAGCAATGGTCCAAGACCTTCTTTGGAATCAAATATGGAAGTGAGGTTGTAAGTGTTTGCAGTGAAGAGTTTGTAGTCTGGTGAGAAGTAAGGTCTGTCTAAGAAGCGGGCACCAGGCTATGCTTTATATCTACCCGATCACCGTCATTTTGTTTAGCGTACGTACCACAGCCGTATCAGCCCAGGATCATGCCATCTAAGCCTCCATGTGTTAAATCTCAATAGGAAGCTCGATTTCCTGGAGCGGGGAGTAGACAAAGAAACTTTGTATACTAAGTGGAACCAGACGGCCTAAAGGTCTTCATGTGAATAACCTTGATAGGTTATGAAGCACAAACGACTGATGACACGTATAATCTGGAGTACTCTCAGAAAGTAATAGACGGTTGCCTCGTAGTCTGCAACCAGTGAAGACAGACAAAAGTAAAGAGATCTCGAACTGTGTGAACAGAGATACGGTCTGATCGTTCTGTCACTCGCTATAGTGCCGGTCAATATCCAAGTAGTCCATCAAAAACGTCACTGACCCGGACCGGTGTTCCAGTCCTCTGGTTCTGGTTTCCAAATCGAACACACTTTTCACTTTATCCAACCCTTGCTGAAGCGTGTCATACCTAGCCTCAAACCTTAATGCCAGTAGACTCGGCAGAAGTTCCATGGCAGTTCTTCACGAGAATTGTACCCAGGGCAAGGGTCTTGGCGTATGTCACGATTAGCGTGAAAGAAACACTTTCTCCAATCGCAGCTAGTGCAAAGTTTCGTGATACCGGTAGTCTAATCGAGGCTGTGAAAACTAAGCTGATTGTGCCTGGCGGCCAAAACGGGAGCTAAGGCACCGTTAGAATTGCTTGTCACCATACAGTCTTGTCAGCTGGTGGCAGGAACTCCTTTAGCTGGTATTATAACTATGTGAGTAACATAGCCTTGCTCCCTGGGTACTCGGTTTGAAGATGTCGCTTATCTGCGTACTCGCATTCTTTGGATCGTCTCGGCAGTCTCGGCAACAGTGAATTGCCGCGTGACCCCACCGTTATCGCGTTAATACAAAAGATCTTGAAGAAATTACGAACGACATTCTTAGAACGAGGAGCTGGGACCACCATCAAGCCTGTGATGCGATAGTGAGTGGACTGAATACGAGATTGAACACTGGCGCGTTTGGCAGTATACATAGTCAGGAGTATACCATAAGGTAGGTAATAGACTGAGTTTTCGAGATTAGTTATCTTGCTTGGAAAAATGCTGATGACGAGTTGCACTGGTCCTGGTGACAATTGTGCAGCTTTGAATACTTGCTTCGAAACGCGTGACAAACATTGGCAGCCTGATGTAACAAAACCATCTTACATCTCGTCAGATGAATGCTTATACATCTGACTTATAGAAAAGATCCAGCCAATCGGTAGTCCAACGACGCCCATCAATACGACCATCAGACATTTGCCAAGACATTGTCAGCACCTTCTGACACATATAAACACGGCATATATTAGCAAAAGCTTAATTCAACGTAACCCTTGCATTTTCTTCTCACTTTGAAGTTGAGCCTCATTAATTCTGAATAAGAAGCGCATAATCTCACCTGAGTAGGGCAAACAAAGATCAGCATAGGTACCCTAGGCAGAGATTAGGAAGCCATGATTAAGATCTACCCTCGCAATTACAAGGCTCGTCACATCATACCTCGGGATAGAATCTCAAACGTGCGCTTATTGAGTTTTCATTACTAGAATACGACCCCGTCAGTTTTGGTGGTCATCCGCTCACAAAGATCAGTAGTGAAAACACTAGCGATCATCGCAACCAAAGTCTCAATAATCAGGGGTGCTGGTGACCGCCCTTCCCCTGAATTTAGCGTCGTTACATGGCAGCTGTCATACCCTTGAACGCCCTAGTCAAGGTTGACTTGCGAAAGGTTTATTATTAGCGGACCCGTAGAAATGTTACCCCTTCAACGAAATGAGGTTAGACAAGGTCCAACATCCTTGACTGAACATCACACGAGCCAAAGTGAGGAACACTAGAAAAAGCCATCTGAATGAGTAGAAGTAGTATGCATTTGTTAAACAAGATATCTCTAGACGCTATACACTGAAAGAGATGCCCAAAACCATGACGTAGCGACCGTACATACAGTCCCCTTTCCCTTCCCCAAAAACTCCGCCTATGAAGAATAGGTAGTCTGGTGTTGCAAAAACAAAATGGAATAATGATGACATAGGTATTTGTCCCGTTCCCTTCTATCTCGCATCGTCGTCGTCCTTTTTTACAAGAGAAAATGTTGAAAAAGATTATTATCGCTGTCCAAGATTGACGACCCCCATTCATCCATCCTGGGATAGCCTGGGTTTCGTCATGCTTTGTGTGTTGTGTATATGCGTCATGTGTGGTGTAAGGACACACAGGTAGATGACATTTGAGCAAGTGCCCCGAAAACGCCTGATAATGCAAAGAAAAAATGTGACCTTTGTCTATGACAAAGAGTGGTATCGCCAGAGACGTTGGCGTTCAAGAACCCACCACTGGGCTACTGGAATAGCCTCGGAAACCCACTGCGCGGCGTCGTCGCCGAGCGTGGAGCGAGCCTTCTCGACTAACTCCTCTGGTGACCACGCAGAAGTGGGCTTCAACTCCATGGGGTCATTCACGGCATCGGTTATCCGGTACTCGATGACCTTGTTGAGCGGGATGACCAGCCTCCAGGGCACATCGCCGGATGTAACACCCAGCATACCAGCTCCAGAGTTGACAACGGAGAAGACCCAAGCACGTCGGTCACCGTCTGATGCCTTATAAGGTCGAATGAGAGACTGGCCCTCATAATCTTGTACGAGATCGGAAGCGATGTGTGTGTCCTTCTCGTTGAGGGAGCCACTGTTGATGAGAAGGTCGAGGATGGTCGGTAGGATAGAGATGGTAGTGGTGTTGGCGTCGTACTGCACACGGGGGAGGTGAGGGTGTCGGAAAGTCAGACCAACTCGGTAATTGGAGATGAACTGGTTCTCGTAAGTGCCCTCCTTACCAGCGTCGTCCTTGAACGAATGTCCGTGGTCACCAGCAAAGACAACGAGAGTCTCGTTGGAAATGCCCTGTTCATCGAGGAGGTTCATCAAGCTTGCCATCCATCCATCGTGATAGCGAATGGTGTTGGTGTATTTGTTGAAGTTGGCGTGCCACTCATCCTTCACGCCAGTGTGGGACAAATAGTCGTACCTGGGGAAACCTTCAGGGAGACCCCAAGCGTGGTGGGTGGTACTGGTAAAGTGCGTCAACCACATACGCTGGTTGTTGGCTGTAGTGTTGGAGATGAATTCCTGGAGGAATGGCATAAGAACGGGTTCGGGATAGGCGAAGTAGTTGACCTTCTGGTACAAAACGTCGGACTCGTTGTATCGCGAGTCAGCCTCGAGTTGCTTCTTGGTGATGATGTGCTCAAAGCCCAGCTTGGCATCAAACTTTTCCTGACGATCGTACTCCTCGATCTCGGCCTCGAATAGAGCAGTCTTCCACTGCAAATCACGGAAATCAGAATCAGCGGAGGAAACGTTGTCCTTGACCTGGTTGAAAAGGTGAAGAATCTGAGGGATACAGGGCTGGTAGCTGTCGGTGTCCGCCTCGGCGAACTTCTCAACGGGCATAGGATAGGCACCGCAGTGATTGGCGCAGTAGCTCTTGGTGGACATGGTAGCGGCGGTGTAAGCAGTGGCGACGTTGATACCACCAAAGCCCTCCTCAGCTTGATCGATCCATGTGTAATTAGGGGCGCCGTAGGGCTTGCCATTCTTGTCGGTGAAACCCTGAGACAATCCAGTAATCTTCTCGATGTGTGGTGTCATTGCGGCAAGTCTCTCGTTGGCTTCCTCCTTTTCCTTTTCGCTCTTGTTGAGATCCATAAACAGGCTGTGAAGATGCGAGCCTTGCTGAAGAGGCCAGAAATCCTGACGAAGACTCTCCATAAGAATGAAAACAACGTGCTTGATCTTGACGTCGCCATTGCCAAGCGCCTCCTTGAGAGTGGGCAGAATGTCGTTATCGAGGTTGGTAATCTTCAAGGGGTCGTTGGCGGGATTGTAGTAGGGATCCTTCTCCATGAGCGAAACCTGGGGGCACTTGTGGTCTGACAGAATATCGCTAGGATCAGCCAGAGATCCGTAGTAACCGTTCTTGAATCGCTTGGGGTCGTATCGGAAGAAACCACGAGGCAACTTTCCCTCCTTGGGCAACCAGTCAACCGAATGGTTTCGGTAAGCCTCGGCAATAGGGCTCAATGACTTGTCGGCATAAGGCGCCCAGCCCCTATAGTAATCGCCCTCAGGTTGCTTCCAAGACGAGTTGTTGAGTAGCTCGGGGAATGGGAAATCGTTGTCGACAAGATCGCGCTGCGACTGGCAGAAATCGGGTTCCTTCTTGAAGACATCGAGCATGGACACGGGGAGTGTGATTGACAGGAAATCGTACGGCTTGGCAGGTCGAAGAATGAGCGTGAGTCCAAGGAAAAGTGCGACAGCAATCTTCCAAAGCCACGAGAAGAACGGAATGCGCGTAAAGAAGCGGATAATCTTTCCTCGTGTGGAAGCAAACTTCTCACCGCCGACACGCGGAGGGTTTTCGGCGCTAGATCGGAAATCTTCGTCCATCGAGTATGTATCGGTCGATTCGAGGTCGGTGTCGGCATTCTTGAGGGCCGAGTACTTGCCGCGCTGGAGGCCAGGGATTCGCATTCGCAGGCTTCGGAAGTAACTGTAGACTAGGGGGTGATGGCAAATTAGCATGCAACCAAAACAAGCCGAAGTCGGCCAAACAAACCTGAAAGAATGTTGTCGCCAATTGCACCCAAAAAGGCGCCAAAGGCCCGGTAAAAGATGCTATGAGTGAGTGCAGAAATGATGAGCAAACCAAATCCGCAAGCGATCACGGCCGAGCTGCCAGTGAAGAGCACCTTAAGACCCTCCTTGCTGGTGGCGTAAGCTGTCGCATCGCGCCAATCGAGTTCACCACCGGTCTTGACGTAAAATCCAAGCTGAGACGCAGAACCGCCCAGCGCAATCAGACTATTGGGATCATGAAAAGTCAGTTGTTTTTGTCCACCTCAGGAGGCGAGATTAAACGCCAGGGGATGCGCGCGCGGGCGCAAATCGAGATGGCGAAGAGTTGAAGAAAAAAACGTACGTGGCCAAAGTACCGAGAAAACATCCGATCCAAGCCCAAGGAGTCTTCGACTGGCTCAACAGCAGTCTCGTAATGCATATCGCTAAAATGTCGAAAAGGAAGAAAGTCGGCAAGTAAAGAATAAAAGCTGATGTCGGAACTGTGAAGAAATGGGTCCATAAATGCAGAAGTTTGCTGCCAAGGACCGAGACGAAGTAGACGCCAAAAACAAACGATACCGAGAAGAGGAAACACATTTTGCGTCTGTCGAGGTTGAAAGAGGGCAGACGCAGGCCGCTCGCTGGGTGTTGAAGAGGGAGGGGAGGAAAGACGCGACGTAATGGAGATTGAATCAGAAGAAGGAAGGGGAGAAAGGGAAGATTAAGAAAAGAGAAGGCTGCAGCATTAGAAACATAAGGCAAGGCAGGTTCAACGCTAGACTAGGACCGAGGCCTGTTCTTGCGACATCAGGTCTGGACTGGGCTGGACTACAGTCACGATTTTGCACCTTCCTTTCCAATGAATGGGAGAATGTGGGGTAGAAGGAGGGCCAAATAAGAAAGGGGTCGCGTGTCCAGGGGTCAGGTCGCCGTGTAGCTCATTAGCTTGATGGTAGGCGAATTATTAGGGGCTCGTTTTAGCAAGGTACAGTTACAGTTGGTGTCGGGTAGTAACGTGGCTAGTAACCGTGGCTCTTTTGGGGGAGCTTTTCGGTGTAGATGGTGCACTGCAGTGTTGCGCAGTTGGGGCGGCTTGGCTTGAACACACAGGCTGAATAGGATATAGAACGCAGCAATGTACGGTAATGGCACAGCCTTTTACCACATCTGTATCACTGTGCATATTTGCACGGCACGGCTGATCGGCAGTCGAGTCGAATTGATCTCTGGAAAATGTTTTGCTACGCCACTGTTCCAACGCCCGGGCTCGTTGTCTATACAAGGTATCGGTCGCCCGCAATGACTCCGGCATCGTATTAACCCTCTTCCGGTGTGTGTCCAACACCCCGTCGTGGTAATTACCGAATGACACGACTCAATTTAGCACTAGGTTGAAGTTATTCACACGGTAGGATTATGCACCTCCGTGCACCGCCACCACAGTGCAGTGCTGCGGGTTCGCCTTGGCTTGGGCGGGGGCGGAGTGAAGATTGTCGTGTTGGGCTGTTTCGATCTAATCATGGATTCGCATGTAAAGGATTCATGATTGTGTTGATCTTGGCTGCTTGGCTTGGCTTTTGTTTACCGCGGTTAGAGGCTTGGAAAATGCATTGCTCCAGTGTATCAACGGGTACCGTAAGCATGAACTGGATCCTTCAGCCCAGTTCCCAGTTTACCGTCATCATTCTGCAACCTTGGCCATGAGAGTTGCGGGATCGGCCGTCTAAATGGCCAATAACGATCATCTCGCAGGATTAATACAGTTTCAGCTTCTTCCTTTAATCCTACCAACCAACCAAAGGTCCCTTTTTCCCTTGACCGACATCAATGCTCCCATACCAACCCACGCACTTCTCCCTTTTCTTTTGTATATCCCTTGTAATTATCGTATTTCCCAGGGCTGACTCGCCCGATATTCAGTCTCATGTCAATTGCGGGTACCTTCATCCACTGTCCAGCTTCTAGCGCTGTTCTGTCTGTCTTTTTGTTCTAAAAAAGAAAACTGCTAGGGTTTCTTAGCGAAGCGCCTTTCCAACGGCGGCAGTTCGACGACATGTACCACATTAGCTCGCCGTGACGGGCGGGTCCCCCTCCTTTTCGGCTCAACCTCTCCAATCTGAAATTCCAAGAGATGGTTGGCGGTCCGGCACGATTAACCGGAGGGGCACGACATTATTGCAGTGTCATTTCCGTTTTACGAACCAGCCTATGACTGACTGTTGGCGATCTCGTAAAACTTCAGTAAACTTTGCTTCATTTTCTCTTTACGAGTGTGTCTGTGGGTTTTTTGTGGTACGCACGGAGGTAGATACGCGATTGAGCTGGGATGTCTGCTGTTGAAACGCCATGTCCTTGTCGTGTCCTGAAGATCACCAATTTCTCGTTACATAATGGTCAGAGCCAACGCAGCAAAAGACCTCTTGCCATGTCAGGACAGTCAGGTGAAGTTAAAGAGCAATTAGTTTAAAGTACCTTGGCTAGAGTAGTCATTCCTCCTTGAAACAAGCACGCGACCTGATTCGAGCGACCAACAAACAATACGATGCGGGTCCTCAAGGTCGGGTCTACCGAGACGAGACCTTGGTTAGTCTAGCGTGAGATGCACAGGATTTTACTGGTTACGGGCGCGATCGTCATTGGCACCGTACAAGCTTTTCTTGGTCGGTCCGCGCACGGGGAGTTTGTTCTCCTCTTGGCGCTAGACCTTTGCTTTGTTTACTGCAGGGTAGGCCTTGATTAATGGATCGCAAGATGAAAGCGTTCTAGACATAATAATCATGACTGATACAGTAGGACGTGTTGCTGAGCTTCATGGAGTAAATAATTAGGCTGATTACTTGCATTGAACTTGCATGATGCCATAGCGGGGTGTGTGCAACGATTGTGTGATCGATGGATGCCTCAGTGGGAGTCTGCAGCCATAAGCAGAGAAGGAAATCGCCTCAACGTGAGTGTTGCGACGGTTTGTCATCCGAATATCAACAGCGCCGTAAACTGGCGCAAGAAAATCTCAGACTGACACATATTCTCACTGCGATATCGGTATAAACAAGGCGATAGCGATATGCGTGGTAGAAGATACATGAGAAAGGGCCGTGGTTGGTGGCATAACTTGCAGTGGCTGACAGCACCAATCAGTCCATGGTTCATGACACCCTTCAACCGTGGCTGCACCATGTCAATGATTTGGGATTAGAGGCTGGGGCGGCGTTATGACCATCATAAAGTCGCCGGAATCTGTTTATTCATAGTCGCATGAGTTATTTGAGTTGCGCTATTCATGAGCTTTTCTCCTACAGTCTTATGTGAGCCTCATTGCGATAATTTTAGCTATCGCAGCTTGTAGCCCATTCGGTAAAGCTTGGAGAATGCACCGCCCAGTGGTTCGGCATGCACAATGACTTCATCGTTGGCAGCTATCAACCGAAACATCAAAACAATTACCGAGACATACTCCGATTTGATTCACGATACTGACGATACAAAGACTTGGAGAAAGTATTTACATTGAACTATCGAGAATTCACGATATCACAGCTGGTGCCTGAAAATGGCCCCTTCAATTCCCACTTAACCTGTGCTGCCTGGACTCATCACGCTCACACGTGATCTGGCGTCTTCGTTGGTTGGTTGTCTTACCATGCACGCGCCCATAACGAAAACCACGCGAGAATATAAATTCAACGCGTGCCGCCTTAATGATATCGTGTCGAGATTCATCAGCGGCTTATACCGATCACAAATAAACCCTTTCTAATAAGCTTCGTTCTGCCAACATGTCCATTCGTCCAGCCGTCGGCCGGTATCCAGGCCTCGGCCTTACCCTCCGATACGACCCCCAGAGCCAAAACGGACGCCCGCGCGAAATTTATCCAATTGCAGCCGATCCCAACTGCTATGGAGCTCACTCTGATATGTTGCTCGTTCGAGAGGTTGCAATGATGATTGTGATGGACCGTTTGACTGACAAGCCAGATTGGCATCTCAAAGTGTTTGACCCTACCATCACTGAGAAGTGGATCGAAGAAGGGCTTGCAATTCCAGCCAAGTCACTGTGGGAAGACATTGTTGAAATAAGGAGTCGTGGTCCTAAAATGCCCGCGACTATTCTTGATAGAGGATGCCTCGAATACGTGAGTCCTGCAGGCTGCAACCTTCTCTGCTTGGTTTTATGCTCACATACTCTCAGTGTATCAAAGAGCTATGCGTCAAGGCTACGTTCTTTGGCAAGACTGGCCTGATTCCAACCCTCGATGCGTGTGCAACGGCTGTTAAGTCGGACAGCCTCATTGACAAATCTCTTCACCATCATCTCCAGGCGGCCTTTGCCAAGCTCAAAGAAGACCAGAAAGACCCTGACTGGCATCCCCGCACCAACGAGATGGTACAGGACCTTGTTCATCCATCCCTCTATCCGCTTGTTTACGGCCGATCTCGGGTTTTTCAAGACGAAGTAGTGGGTGTTGAAGATGCCATCGATCAATGGAGCGGCAAGGGAGAGATCATACCGAAGGGATCAACCGGCATCCTATCCCATTCTAATCCTCTCGATTACAACCCTGGCGGAAGCCACGTCAATGACTCGTTTTGGTCAGACACATATCAGTGGCTGCCATCCAACTTCAAAATCCAGGACGACGGGAGCGTCAAATTCACAAGCTATATTAACGGCCTCCACCCCAACAAGCACCCTGAAATCTATGAGACCATCGAAAAACTCATCGAAAAGGCGCTGCCCGCATGGGACTTTTGTTTGCGACCTTACAATGACTTAGGCAGTGAAGGGGCTGGCAGGACAGAGGCGCGCTTCCCCATGCCCGCCGATCCTGAGTGAGTTCAAGGAGTATACCGAGATAGAAGCTCTGCTAACACCAGACCAGCGATGAGGTCGAGGAGAATTGGACCCCGCGCATTGACGAGGTTACTCCCCTACCACGCTCGGAGCACGAGGAAGCCGAAGTTGAAGAATCAGCCTCAAACCCCGCATCTTCAGATGAAGATGAGGACGAAGATTATGATTTCGAGGCCCAAAGCGAAGGCGGTCGTGACTACTGCGGTACTCGAAAAGAAGTTGCATGGAAAATGGTTCGTCAGCCGGTTCAGCCTGAAGCCCCATCGTTCAAGGCTTGGAAATATGGCGTGAAACCTGGCGAGTCCGAGTCCCTACGTGAACGCTTCAAAGACCTCCAAGTCATTGTCAAGATGGCCTCTATTGAACTTACCCCGGAAAAACCCGAATTTCCTGCAGGAGGCTGGCATGTCGAGGGCCAGATGAACGAACACATTGTCGCTACGGCCCTCTACTACCTGGATTCAGAGAATGTGACACCTAGCCATTTAGAGTTCCGCATGGAGACCATCCCTGACCAAGATGATTGGAACGTTGGCCAGGATTCTTATAACTGGATGGAGCGCGTCTACGGCACCAACCTGGGCTCTGGTAGCATAGGCACCGATTGTCTCCAGAGATATGGCAGCGTGGAAACAAAGCAGGGCAGGCTGTTGGCTTTCCCTAATATCTTCCACCATCGAGTCTCGCCTTTCGAACTGCAGGACAAGACCAAGCCTGGCCATCGTCGCTTTATCGCGCTGTGGCTCATTGACCCGCATACGCGAATCATTAACACGGGTAACGTGCCCCCTCAGCAGCAAAGCTGGTGGATGGAGCGCGCATTCGGGAACCTGAATAGGGAGAACGCCGAGAACATCCCGCACGCTATAGCACAGCTAGTTACTGAAGCAGCGCCGGGCCATTCTGGTTTAGAGGCTGCTGTCAAAGGTGGGAAGCCTCTTCCGACGGAGCTTATGAGTATGGTGCAGACGGAGGCTGGTAATGCGGCGGTACCCATGTCTCTTGATGAGGCCAAGGAGCATAGACTGAAGCTGATGGACGAGAGGAGTCGATATCAGGGTGAAGTGAGGGACAACTGGTCCAGAAACCACTACAACTTCTGCGAACATTGAGCTTTGGACCGAGGGGGAACAAATATGCTCTGGCAGCTTGTTGTTCCACGAAGGGAACGCCGTAAGCTATAGAGGGAGTTCTGATATTACTTATTTACTTTGTAGTGAATCTTTGAAGAACATTGCTACTTAATCTGACCCCGTTTGGCTCTGGGTGTGCAGCACTCTGAGATGTTTACCTGTACATGCATCCTACAGGCCGACTCATGTAAGTTTGCAGCAACGACCGCCTTATATTGCTATTGACTTTATCCTACGCTATACTCGTTGACTGGATACATGAATTCCATTCACTGACGTGCAAGAAGCCGCTGGAAAACCTTGGGACCATACTCGGCCATGTCAGTCGGCACAGTATACTCCGACTCATCCAGCACCTTATGCCAGTTTTCCCTCACAGATTCCAAAGTCCACTCCTGGTCTTCTGGGCCGAAATAACCCTTGGTCTCGGCCAGAAAGACCCGAGTAACCAGCCTGTTAACCAGTCCCACGGTTTCACCAGTGACCTGGGAGCTTTCATGGGCTAGCCAAGCTACCGTGACAGCTACATCGGGCGCGGGCATGTTGACCTCCATAAGAGCGCGAGTCTGCTCATCAACATACGCAGCAGAACCAGGTGTATGAGCCATAGGCGAAACCGTATTGACGAGAATACCATGCTGCTTTCCTTCAATGGCAAGTGCCTTTGCCATCCCTACGACGGCCATCTTAGCAGCTCCGTAAGTAGACTGCTGAGCACCGCCAAGCATCATATGAGACGCAGTCATTATGATGCGACCAAATTCTTGCCTCTTCATATATGGCCAAGCTGCTTGCGTGACATTCCAAGCTCCTCCCACATGGATAGCCAGCGTATCCCAGAGTTGAGAGTCATAAGCCTGGTCGAAATCAACCGCACAGGCGCCTCCGGCATTATTTATGACTATGTCGATGCGACCGAAGTTGTCGGCTGCAGTTTTCACGATGGCGTTTGCGACGGAACGGTCTGCTACACTGCCAACATGAGCAATGGCCTTGCCACCGGCGTTGATGATTTCTTTGACGGTAGTTTCTGCTGTTGAAGCGGTCGTGCTGTTTATGACCACCGCAGCGCCAAGGCGGCTGAGGAGGAGGGCGTATTCACGTCCTAGGCCTCGACCGGAGCCGGTGATGATAGCGACGCGGCGGTCGAATCGCAGAGGGGTCTCAGGCATGGTAAAGAGATTGAAATGAATAATGAAATGGATGTTCTGTAGTACTTGAGAGATTGAAGAGTCCTGAATTTTTTTGATGCCTGGGTCTTTGGCGTTATATACCTGTAGTATACAGTCCTGACTATGGTTCGCTTCAATGATGACCAGCGTTCAAAGAATCCGTATTCCACGAATTACTTTGCCCTCTCGGTGACATTGAATAGTTCGTTTCCGTTCACATGAAGCGAAAAACGTTAGGCCCCGGGACATCGCTGGCGGAGATGCGGCGGAGGAAACGGGGAGGAAATACCCTAGACCCATGAATCTACTTTAGCGATTCACCAAGTCCACCGCCCTGTATCGATCCTTATCCCTGCCACGGGCCCTTCGAGTGAGTAAATATTCTGCAAACATGCTACTGTATTTGTTCTTGAAGCTTTAAGGGTTCTGACTATCACTTATCATTCCATTCTAGTAAACAATTGAAACCTCGTCCCCTGTTCGCACGACCCAAGTCTCAACCTTCTCCATCCCTAGCATCACAGTGAACAAATGCCGCGCAAACTCATCAACCTGAGCAGCTCCAACACCACGCTCAAGCAGCGCCTGACCCCTTAGACTATATATGAAGAGAGGATCGGTATGCCGGGCAATGGCCTCCCAGCGTGCCGAGGAGGGTGCTTCCCAGAATTTTGCCTGTGTCGTGATCTGTATGTCACCCCCACATGACTCCGTGGCGTCGCCCTTAAGGCCGTTGTAGACACCAGTGGCGATGTTGCATATTAGAACGGTGCGACGAATAGATTCGGAGAGAACAAAGGCTCGATACAAGCCGGGGACGGGATCCACGCCTTCGATGGCTGGTATAGGTGAGGAAACTGTGCTATCCTGAGTTGCGCACTCCCATAGCTGGCTACTCCAGGTATGAAGAGTGCTGATAAGATTTTCAGCCCTAGTACGACGCTGGATAGAGGAAGAGAACAATGCGATGAGAATGTGAATGAGAAGGGCTTGGGTGCGGGCGAGGTGATCCCTGGTGGAGATTATGCCAGGGAACATGGAGTTTGAGGCGGGCTGACTGTTTAGTAGATTGGAGATATGAGTAGAAGAGATTGCATCGATAATGTTGTCGTTGACACCATTAACAGCATTGGAAATGACACATGCGGAGTAAGCATCCTGTATGCATTGCGGATAGCCCGAATCGGAATAGAGGTGACGATGGATGAAGGGATTGTGGCCTTTCTTGACAAAGCGAGATAACCAATCTTGTAAACCCCGGATAAAATTGGAAAAGACAGAAACAGGAGGTATCACGTCTGGTGGGTGAAAACCATACGCAATAGTCCACGTCTGAGGCCGAAGAAACCAGCCCAAGTCCCCGAATATTTGTGGTGTCAGCTGACTAGATGGTTCAACCACCGTGCTTGAAGATGGTGCTGATAAGGAGGAGAGCCATGACGGGCAAGACAGATTCGTAGTCAAATCTGAGTCAAGCAGCGTTGACTCTGAGGCATCTCCAAGGAGAGCCACAGTACTCAAGCCACTATCAAAGGCCGATGAAGTCCAGACATCACCAAAACCCAGATCCGGGGCTACAGTGGTTTCGGGGAAGTCCAAGGGTGGCCGCTGACGGCTGAGCGGCACAGGCGGATAAGTGCAGATGGAATCCCTGTCGAGACAACGGGAGCATGATGGGAATCTCTTGTCGCAGCGACGCTTGAGCTCGACGCATGCGAAGCAGGACCTTTGCTTGGATTTGCGGCCCATGGTGGAGGTGATTTGACGGGGAGGAGAGATGATGCTGGCTTGTAAGATAAGCCTAATATTTGGTTGCGGAGATGGAGCGGAGGCTAGCGGGCTTCGTCGGAGATGGAAAGCTCGTGATTCGCCAGCTTGAAAGCTTACAACATTGGACATGCGAATGGTAAGAGTAGAGTCGCCTGAAATGATGTTAAGTTTGGCTATTCTCAGAATACGTTTCCTCACAAGAAGAAAAGCTATGTACGACTTTGGCTAAGATGTTCGCATGGACAATGTCTTTGAAGGATCCGCCAACTCCGCTAGTGCGTGTTAGTCAGACACACACAGTTTGGGTTCGCGATTTTGGGATATGTAGAGCACGAGAACATGCCCAGAATATTCAAATACGTTCGAGCGACCCATGATAGGAATGGAATATCAAAAAAACACTCTTGTAATGTTTATTTCCTGGTAGCTTCCTCTTAGCCGACAAATTCGACAGCCAGTGAGCTTGCACCTCATGGCGACACAGCATTGGAACCCCTCGACAGATATGCCAGATCTGAACGGCAAGGTAGCTGTTGTGACTGGAAGCAGGCAAGTATCAATGCTCTAAGATACGTATCTTGCAACAGCGACTAATGCGATCCCCGACAGCACTGGCATTGGACTTGAAACTGTGAGGCTTCTGGCTCAAGAGGGTGCAAAGGTGTATCTTACCACACGAAACGAATCTAAAGCCCGACAAGCCAAAAAGAAGCTCACCGAAGACACCAACGTCGATTCTAATAATGTTCAGTACCTGGTGATGGATCTACATGACCCGGCAAGCATTACTGCTGCTGTCGATGAGCTTAAGACGAAAGAGAAAAAACTCCATATCTTGAGTATGCACTCAGTTCCATTAGCAGCTTAGCCCATGTTGATGGCTGATGATATTTTAGTTAACAATGCGGCCGCAGCAACGCCGTCTACAGAATTGGTAGATGGGAAATATGACCAGCAAATGGCTGCCAAGTATGGCACCCTTGAATGATTTGAAGAACGCATCACTAAAGCCTTCAGCTACATGGGTCCTTTTATACTCGTCAATCAACTTTTCCCACTCCTCGAAACCGCTGCGAGCGAAAAAGGCGGTGATGTTAGGATAATCAACATCAGTTCCAGGGCTCATATTGACATGATTCCTGGCCACTTCAAGTTCAATTTCGACTCACCAGCATGCTTCAGAGACCCAGTCACTTCATACCCATGGCAAGGGCATCTCCTGAATACCTTCGTTTTTAGGTTCGACATGATTCGACATGCTGTATCGAAAGCAGCAGTAGTATTGTTTACCCAAGAACTTCAGCGACGGTTGGATGCGCGGAATCTACCCATCATATGTATCGCCTTGCATCCCGGCGAGGTCCTTACTGAAGGTCTTCTCGCTATCAGTAATCCTGTTGTCAGGGCCATAGCCCGCTTGTCTTTCATGACTGCCGAGCAAGGTGCTGCAAATTCCTTGTTTGCAGCGACGGCGAGGGAGGTCAGAGAAGACGCGGTAAAGTACAAAGGAAAGTATGTGGTTCCAGTGGGAAAATTGGAGGCCCCTAACCCTGTTGCGCAGGATGATGGACAAGTGAAAGGTTTGTGGGAGAACACGACAGTTGAGGTCAACAAGTGGCTCGCCGAAAAGAATCTTTCTCCGCTGGAAGCAGATTATTAGTCTTGTATTATACCAGTAATGATATGCTTTGTTTTTGTGTTTTAGCTGTTTTATCAAGACCCTATTGGCAAGACCAAAGCAAACAAATAACCGCCCTCAAATCGACATAGGAAATGTCCACCAATAAAAAGTCCATGTCCATCTCTTCCATCCATGACAACAAGGAAAAAGGAGCGAAGCCGCCAATCCCACCCTTCGACTCGGAAGAGGATAAAACATTGCCAACCCGAACATGAATCCCAACCTGCGGTGCTTTCGCCCGAGATAAACGAAAGGAGAAAATAGAGAGAGATGGTATGAGGCTCAAGCGCCGGAGGAAACCGACCTTGGCCTGAAATTGGCAAACTCACGGAATACATCCCCAACGGTTAACGGCTCTCGGCTCGTCTGCCTGCTCCCACTATTGTTGATGGCTTCGAACGAACGATTGTCAAACCAAATGGTGTCCTCCGATCGAGTTGGAGTATCGCGGGTACTCGAAACGGCTCTGCTTCGAGGTTGGGATATGCTTCGGGACCGGCACTCGCTCGCACGAGATGGCGGAGGGAGCATAAGGTTGTGTCCTTCTGGAGATGGCACGGGAGGCCTGGGAGATCGCTGCGTGAATCTAAAAACAAAATCATCACGATGTTGCAACCGGTCTCTGTCATCTCTGTGTTCACCATTCTCGTGGTGTGCTTGAAGCTCTGGCCGGTTGGCGGGTACTTCATCATACTCAGTTGGGTAACCAGCACCTTGATAACTGTACAGATCAACTTCTTCCTCCTCAGCAGCATTCCCCGAGCCGCCATTGTTGGGAAAGATGGGGTAGTCGGGCTGAGGGCTGGGAGACGAAGACGCTGGATCATCATCATCATCATCGGAGTCGTCCTCACTCTGGTCGTCGGAGTCGTCTTCGATTTCTGAGTGGTAGGAGTCATCTTCACTTTGTTCGTCATGGGGACCAGAAAATTCGCCCTGTTGATCGTCGGTAGGTTCGTGCGAAGCCCTCTGGATTACTCCGCTCAAAAGAGCAAATCCCGGATCCTCGTCGATTGGGTCCTCGGGAGCCGGCCCCTCTTCCTCGACCTCTTCTTCCTCTTCGTCCTCATCATACTCATCGTCAGATGGATGTGGTGTCAATTCACCTGTACCAATCATTGTCAGAGAAGCCAACAAAACATGTACTAAGGGTATTGCTTACCTATGCGCCGCAGCCGTCGCAGTTCTGCTGGTGGAGTAACGATGTCGCGTCGTCGGATAAAGTCCTCCACCATTTCAACGTACAAGGTCGCCGGGTTATTGGGGTCATAATTAAGGAAGCTTCTGGCTTTGATGAACCAAGCCTGATTCTGTCTGGGGAATCTCATATCGTTGAAATAAAGACATGGGTACTCTCGCTCCGAGACTTTGGCTTCACCATCGCGATAACCTGGTGCCCACAAAGGTACTTCTCCAGGCAGCCTTGGCAAGTAGCATTCCGGAAGTTTCCTCTTCTTGTTCAACAGCCCGTAGTAGGTTGGGGCGTCGTCCAAGCAACCCATACGTTCCCACATACCGAACGGAAGGACGATAATGGGGTACATCTTGATCTTCTTCTTCCCCCTGACCTTGATACTCCCCCTGACCATATAGATTTGTTTTGACCTGATCGTGGTTGGGTCGACCTCAGGAGCTCGTTGTCGGCGGCGGGGGGCAGGTATGTGTCGGGGGTGGTCCTGTCGAAGATCTCGCAACAAGCTGATGCCAACGGGGGCTCTTTTTGGATTTGAGCGCGATGGCGGATTGCGGTTTCTGCTATCACGAGCAGCATTCAATCTTGCGTTGTGCTCGTCAGCAATACTCTTGGTACAGCGCAGAACCTGAATTCCTAGAGTCTCAGCAGCAACCCGGAAAGTGCTCTTCAGCCCATGTTCAGGCCCAGCCAGATGCTTTCCGGCGCCTCTTATGGTATCGAGAAGCATTGTGTGCTCTTCACACTCGAAGAGCCACCATTTGCCGCTTCCCGTCGGCCATTCGGAAATTTTGTTGTTCTGGAACTTTCCATGGAGGTCTTCCACTGCGATCGCATCTTTGGTGACTTGCAAGTCGACTACGCCCTTACGCCGCTTGGAAGCTGTACATCCAAGGGCGTCGTCTGGCGCAGGCCGCTTTCGGCCAGCCGTGACTCTCTGTGGCAGGTCGTCATTGTTTACGTTGTTCATGTCGTCTGTGGGTGATGTATTGTCGGATTCTTCTTCGTCATCGTCTCTCTCGGACGTAGGCGGGGATGTAGGTGTCGGGCCAGAGGACTCGTCCGAACTGTCGCCATTCAACCACCTGTTATCCTGCAACCTCCCCATAGGCTTACGGACTCGCTCCACAAACTGATGAAGAAGCAGATAGAAACGGTCGAAGCTGCCGAATTTGCGCGTTTCTTCAGCAATTCTTGTCTTGAGGCGTTCGATCCGATGTTTGTTTTTCCCCATCAAGGCCACCAATTTCTCAGTGTCTTCGTCGGCGGCAAGAAGTTCTTGCATATTGTGTACAAGTCTTTTGCCTTCCGTCCTGGCGGCATCTAATTCCATCTCGAGAAGCAACCATGGGTAAACACTGTTGATCTTGCCGATGGATTTGTTCACGAAGGTGTAAATTTTATGTATTTCAGTGTAGTCACTGAGGATGCGGTTCCGATCCCGATCGATATTGATATTCATGATGAGGGTAGGGATCGAATGGGTCTATGGGAGGGATGTGTATGTACAGGGCAAGAATTGTCAAGGAGTCGAAGAGTGATTGGAAGGAAGCCCACGAAAGTGTCAAGGAGAAAGTGGGAGAGGGGATGAGAGAGAATGAAACGAAAGAGAAAAGAAGAGAAGAGGAGAGAGAAGAAGGAGAAATGAAAGGGAAGCAAAAGGAAAAAAACTCATATTGGTGCATCTCCTTGTTCCCGCGTCCAAACGTCTTCAGTCAAGCCAAATCGGCACGTCGTCCAAATTCGTCTTCAGTTGCTTGCTGTGTGACATAGTCTCCAACACACCGACCAACCACGACCAACCATTTTCTAGCAAACAACATAATGTGGCTTGAAGAAACGCATAGGCCTTATTGTCTCCTGTCTCAGAAGCAAAACACACAAACGGATGTTGAGGGGTAATGCATTCATACTGCAGCAGAATGTAAGGGATGAAAACTTTTCACAATTGTGAATGTGCATATTCTCTGTCTGGTGCTGACGCCACATGGTCTTCCAAGTTGTCGGTTGACATGGCCACCGAGATAGACGCATCGTATGTAGGGACTAAGAGAGCGTGTCTCAATTTTTATGCCACCGGTCAGAATCTAAGTGTGAAGAATGGTAAACTGGCTAGCATTCCTGGACGATCCATGCACCAGGCTTGTGGGATTTACTGATCTATCATAACTTGGCCACGCAGGTACTGCACCTACGAACAGAGATTCATTGATGCAAGTTAGTGGAGACACGGCTGCAAGAATTCAAGCGTTTCATTTGTCTCAACGTCCACGGGGATGTATCTTAGTCTTCCGAAACGCCACCCAACCTCCTCACTGCGAGATAGGATATTGCCAACCAATTCTTCCAAACGGCAACTCTGTCGTCTTGGTAAAGTCCAGCACCTTTGCTTTTCTAATGTTTGGTGACGTGACAAACCGCGCAATCAACCTAGCTACAAAACCATTCGAAAAAACGAAGCGACTGAGGAAATAGTAAAGTCCGCTCGCCCATGTCTGCAGCCTTGTTACCAGCGCTGATTGCTTGAAGTCCTTCTCCACACCTTCCGTCCTGTCTTTGTGATACATGTCAAACACGTTTTCCAGGGAGTTAATGCCAGGCTGTCCATTTGTTGCGGTGGCAACAGCGTGGTGCAGACCGTTACACAAGACAACGATATCCTGGATGCCGTTGTTGAGACCAAGACCTGCATTTGGTGTGAATTTGTGGCACGCGTCGCCCGCCAAGACAATTCGCCCCCAGCTCCAGTGATTGACGATGCCTTCGCCCAGATCAGACATGCCGCACGTGAGTCGTCGCTCGAACACGTCGTTGATGGTCAGTGTTTCCGTGACTGGGAAATGGCCAATCTTCCCAATAAATTCCGCAATATCTTCGTCCGAATAGCTTCGTAAATCTGTGGTAGGCTCAGCTGGCTTATCGTAGAGCAAGATCCAACCGCGGTCGCGTCCTGTGAGATACATGGCTGCTAAATCCTGACTCGTCGTCTCAAAATTTTCGCCGGGTGCTGAAGGACGCGGAAAACTCGCCCAAAGACATCTGTATTCAGATTTAAACGGGCGCTCGGGGTCCCAATCGCGTTTTGGGTCTTCAGAGAGGGCGAGATTTCTCATGATGCTGCGAGTGACGCTGTGTACACCGTCGGCACCCAGTACAACTGAACCTTCGTAGCTACTGCCATCATCGCACTGGACCAGTACACCTTCATCATCTGAGTGGATGCTTGTGACTCTCTTTTTCAGGAAGTACCGCGCCTTGGCCTCTTCAGGTAGTCCTTCGTAAAGCACCTGGACAAGATGTGCTCGGTGGAAAGCAACGAGGCCAACACCGTGACTAGACAAGTCAGCACAGATGCCACAACAGGGAAGAGAGTGTTGACACTACACTTACTTTTCCTTTACCAATTGAAGCTCGGTACCCTTCTTAAACTCGTATCCATCCACAAGAAAGCCTTTTGTATGAAGCAATTCGCCGCCAATCTCCATCAACCTGTCATATAGGCCGAGCTGATGCATAACCCTCATATTTTGAGGCGCAAGAACAAGAGCCGCGCCAAGATCGAGGACCACATTTTCGCGACGTTCCAGAACGACAAAGTCAATACCGGCTTTGTACAGGGCGTGAGCAGCCACCAAGCCGACTGGACCGCCCCCAATGACAATGACTTTGAAGCTGGTGGTAGCCATTAAAGTTGCTGACATTAAGTGACTGCTTGGTGTTAATTGTCTAAAAATTTCGCGGATGTTCGCGTTGGTAGTATTTGTTAGTCGACTAAGGATGATGTGATTGAGGGTTCTGATAGCGTCACCCACGCACAGATAACTTGGGTCTTGTAAGGCGCCCACTGTCCTTTTATCTCGCTATCCCACTCGGAAAAATCCGCAATACCCGTGTCATATCGTTCGAGCTTAGTGGCGCCTTATTATCGTGTTATCTTGAGAGCCAAACGCTTCGGTTGACCTGGGGCTCTTTTAGCATCACCACTTGGCGTTTACATCCTTTCACAAGGGTGAGTCCTCAACACAAACCCGAAGAGAGTTGGAAGGTGCGCAACTGCAATTGAGACAGGTGCTAATCTACACTTAAAATTATATTTAAAATTGTAGTGTGAGAATAATGTCAAATCTTAGGAGGTCTATGAAAGGCGTACTGCTCTGCTTCGGAAGTGCGCGAACTTGATCATGAGCGAAATTACATTCAATATTATTCAATCTTGCCATGATCACCATCGAAGTCTGTTAAAAGCTACAGCTAGCCAATCTCAAGGCCAAAAGTCAGCTATAGCACTTGCAGAATCTCGAGCGCAGTTGCAGACCACGTTACTCCTTCACTTTCTCTTCCAAGTCTTGAGACACAATCTGAACCGGCCTGACCTGTGCGGTATTACCACCGGGAACCGGTCTTAGAACACGTCTGTGGTTCTCGTTCAGACCCATCATGATCCGCGGCTCATCAAAGAATATCTGGTCTACCTCCTCGAGCGTACGTCCTGAGGTCTCAACACCAAAGACATAAGCCACAGGCACGAACAAGGCGCAAATCACAGCCCATATCCAAAAGAAGTTCCCGCCCATATTGTCAATTCCAATGGGAGTAACCATGACGACGACAAAGTTGCTGATCTATAAAAAAGGTTAGTGCTGATCGTAGCGAGAGTTTTTCGATTTACCCAGTGAGCAAACACTCCAACGGCGGTCGCCTTGTTTCGGACACGAAGAGGCTGAATCTCAGCAGAGTATGACCAAGAAACAGGCAAGAAGCCTAAGACGTAGCAATCAAGGAACAAAAACATGAAAGCCACTGCACCTGCGGCAGCGGCCGACTGTTTGTGTAACAGACACCCTGAGATGACGAGTAAGCAGACTGCACACGAAGCTGCAGAGTACATGATGGACTTCCGGCGACCAAGTCTGTCCAGGAAAAAGTAGGGTGTAGAAGCAACCAGGGAACATTGTGTGAATGCGACGGCTGCTAATACGAGGGAAACAACTTGGCTGTAGCCGAGGAATGTTTGAAGGATGTAGCCCAAATAGCTGCGAATGTCAGTGATGTGATCCCACTGCATGTTCAACGAAAATCACTTACTAGCTCAATGAATTGGTGCCGCTCCACTGATTGATTAGGTATGGCCCCATGCCCAAAAGCACGCGTTGGAGATTACGTGACTTTGTGTTATTACGGAATAACTCGTGCCACGCTGCCTCACCCGCTTCCTCTTCTAGCGCAATAAACTTGAGAATCTCTGAGAGTTGGCCTTCAACTTGTTCACTATCACGCGTCTTATCAAGAATTCGAGAAAGTAAATGCCTAGCTTCTTCAATGTTTCCGTTCTTGGCCTGCCATCGAGGACTCTCGGGGAGCCATATGCAGAAAACAAGGACGATGGTCGAGAAGAATATTTGGCAAGCAATCTGAAGTACTTCAGCAAGTGATGTTACTGAGAAATGAGGAGGGACTTACTGGGAAACGCCATTGCATTGAGCTCTCAGCATATAAAGTGCCCAGACATACCCAGCTAGCGACTGCAATACCGCCCGGGATCAGGAGTGATTGAACCACAAGTAGAGCGCCACGGTTGTGGGCAGGAAGAGTCTCAGACTGCAGGATAGGCACGGCGACAGTGCTAAGACCAACACCAATGCCAGCAATAATTCGAGAAACGAACCTAAAGGGTTCTATTCAGCTCCTGAAATATTCTTAAGATGACGAACTTACATCTGTGCGTAAGAGTAGGAGGCGGCTTGAATGATAGCACCAGTTATGACTTAATAGTGTCAGCTGAGTCTCAAGAGTGGTATCTTTTGCTGTACCGATAATGTTTGCATAGATGATGCTTCGCTTTCTTCCAATACGCTCGCCAAAGAGGAAAGCTGCAAGTGCACCAAAGGCGCAGCCTACGTCGTATATCGCTGTGACCAAACCACTCATTGTGGAGTTTGCTGTGACTATGAGTAATAGGCCTGACTCAATGGGGTTCAAACTCACTTACGGTTTCCCAACATGTCTTGAAATCTGGCACCCGCAAGGATACCGCCGAACAGGCCTTTATTATGTTAACAGCCGTTCGGAAAGTTTGTTGTTGTTAGTACCTTGGTCATACTGTTTGTGTTAGCGTCCTGCAAGTCTTGAGAAATAGGCAACTCTTACGCCAAATAGCAAAAAGTCGAAGCCAGAAGTTAGTAGAATAATAGCCACAAGGGCACGACCTCGAAGTTCAACAACCATGATGACACAAATGATCTGATGATGCTTCGTGAAACGCCCGGTGTTCAGCAAAAGTAACGCTGCATGAACTCAATGACTTTAATACTTTCATGTAATGCCTACAACCCTGTAGATTTTGTTCGCCGAAGGCATCAGCTGTACTTGCGCCATATCGTTGGGAAAGCACGCCGCCTCGCGAAACTTGACAGTGAAGTAAGACGAGGTGGGGTTCGCGAATCTGAAGCTTGACAGCACGCCATGCCAAGATAACCCAACCTGTTGGTCCTCCGCGTGGAATTATCGTTGTCTTACCGTGTAATTGGACCAAAGGTTCTGAAAAAACTATGAAGATCGAGAGAAAGAGCTTGATTTAGTGACGACGTATGACTTCTCGGTAATGAGGCTAGACTTGTTTGGTTTGGAGATGCATTCCCGAAAACCACCATCGTCGATAAAGTCTTAAGAGTTTTGGCACTAGACAAGGGTCATCAAAGAACATCTTACGTTAAATTCGTGGATTGAATAAGCTGCGGCTCCGCAGGTTTCAGCTCGGAACTGGAGAAGTTAAGGAAGTAGAATAAACGAATGACAATCATTATCTGCACCAATCCCCCCCCCCCCCCCATGGCATAGTTATCCCATTTCCACTAACATCTTAGTTACAAGGGAAGTTATCAGTCTTTCCCTTACCATTAAGGCTGTCCCCCCAGTTCTTGTGTGCTTCATCACCACTGCAAAGAGGCAGCCAGACCAGACCAGCAGCTTGAATATCGACGTTGATGAAATCATCTATCATTGGATCAGCGTTGATGTCGGTCTCCTCGTCAGGCCACTTCTTGTTGGTCTGGCCATTCTTGTACTACCAAGTATTGAAAGTACTGAGTTAGTTATTGTTAGCTTATAATCTTTATGCTTGTTATACAAAGGAAACTCGCGCATTAGTGATGTCCTCTGCGGTAACACCACCCCACTTGGTACCATCAAGCTCGCCGACACCGGGGAGTGTACCAAAGTTCTTACACTTGAAACCAGTGAAGAGATCTTCTTCCACGCAGTGCTCCTTTCCGATAGCGCCCACAAGGTACATCACCTCATCATAGCCGTTGTCATCACTGAAACACTAACCAACAGCATCATCGGGGAGATGATCGGGCTTTCCTTCGTTACACTCCTTGCCCGAGCGCAACAGGCTAAATGGTCATGCCAGTCAAGATGATATCTGGCTCTAGCTTTAAACATACTTATAAGGGTGAGGCCTCAAAACTGCCAACGGACCAAGCGTAAGGAATGAGCTGTCCATAAATGGCGCGCTTGGCTTGCTGGTTCATCTCCCCCGCGCTCAACATATCCAGGTCAGCGTCGACGAATTTGCCGTCAGCAAGTGTCTTCTTCAGCAAGTCGAGGTTGTCGTTGAGACCGAGAGGATCGCCATTGAAGAGACGTAGAAAACACTGTACCGCCACTTGCTCAATATCGATTCCGTCCCGGTCATAATTCAAACTTTTACATCTGACCATCTCATAGATATGGATGATCATTGGGACACGATACTGTTACGTGAAGCTGCCGCGAGGGAGAACTTTGATTAACATGTCATTGCGAGAGTACTAGGAAGACAAGATATGCATATCTGAGAAGCTTGAGTATATATTGATGATAGTCAGAAAAGATGTTAAGCATCTCCTTGCCATCGTCGTCTGCATACCAAGACGTTGTAACCCTAGTGCCTTCGTTTCGAGATTGAAAGACATATGACGAGTTCATGTGCTTGAACGAGTGGAGTGGGTGTAAAGACAGATTCATATAGTGTCACATCATGGTGCTCACTAAGAACTCGGACTTGAACCACAACCGGCCAGTCCTGATACGAAAATGATAGTATGGACTTAATTTCTACTAGTCATGGTGTGTATAATCTTAATATAAAGTTGATAAAAAGGCCTAAGTTAGACGGATAGAGTATAGGGTTCGATGGCACACTGCAGCTTATCGATGAAGTAAAAAAAAGAAGCCAAGTTCTGTCGCGTCCTTAAACTTACATGTGTTGATATTCAGAGGTGTTTCCGTTAGTTATCTGGATCTCACCGCTCAATTGAACAATCCGGAGTCCTGTAGGAACCCGTTTTATGCGCTTTCCCTTTCTTGTTGATCGTTGCGCTACCTTCGGATTACGAATACGAACGTTATCAGATCTGCGGAGTTGAAGGCTCTAGCCACTCATTCGAAGTCCGCATGTATGGGTCCTAGCTTAACCTTATTCCTAAATTGCAAGGGCCTCCCATGCTTCGATAAAGATGTTGACAGGTCGTGTCCTGGCGGGATTAATACCTTATTCATAGGTTGCGTGCACTCTCAAAAACTTTATAAAATCCGACTATGGCGACAGGTGTGCGATGACAGCGTTTCAAAATAGTACCACAGCTTTTGTCTATATCGCACTCTTCTCTCAGCTCGCCAAGTTACACTAAACATATGATCTGAAACGCAAGGTTTCGGTCCGTAGTGGAATCGTGTGGTTCCTGTTGGTATCGAAGCCCAACCCTTACTAGTTGTTTCCGCAACATAATTACTCCTAGCCTGCAACTCCGCATCGCATGATACTTAGGGCGCAGCTATAAAGCTCATAAACTTCCTTAAGTAAAGAACTAACTCATCATAGATTAAGGACTATTACATCACATCTACCAGAGCTACTTGTATAATTTCACAAAAGATGGCTACTCCAATCCCAAAGCAACACCGTGCTCTTTTCCTATCCACAACCGACAGACCTCTCACCATCGAGACGCGGGACACCCCTGAACCGGGTCCAGGTAGCGTCTTGGTCCGCATTCTCGCAACATCGGTCAGAACCAATACGCCAGAGGTCCTTCAGAACACAGCTGCCAGTCATGGGGTTCCTACCTCGTTTGTCCCTGGATTTATATCCATCGGAAGAGTTGCAAGCGTAGGGCCAGACGCGACAAAGCTCTCTCCTGGTCAACTCGTCTTCTTTGACCCGTGGATTGTGGGCCGGGACAGTCGTGATGGCAGGTGTGTCTCTGGATTCATGGAAGGGTTCAATGAAGCCAGCCATAAACTTTCCCACGGAGAGTGGCGCGACTCGACGTTTGCAGAATACGCAAAGTTGCCGCTGGAGAACTGCCACGTGTTAAACGAAAACCGACTTTTCAAGGGCCCTGAGGATGGCGGCCTTGGTTACACGCTGGAAGATCTGACGCACCTCTTCAGTATGCTCATTCCGTTCGGTGGTCTTGCCGACATCGACATCAAGTCCGGCGAGACTGTCATTATTGCACCGGCTACAGGGCGATATGGCAGTGCCGCAGCTCACGTAGCGGTGGCCATGGGTGCTCGAGTTATCGCTATCGGACGGAACACCTCTATTCTCTCGCAGCTGGAAAAAATTAGCCCCCGGTTGGACACAGTTCAGATGACCAGCGACATTGAAAGGGATACTCTGGCATTGCGTTCCATCATCCCAGAAGGTGCTGACGCTTTTTGGGATATGTCACCTCCCGGCGCCAGCACCTCAACTCATTTCCGCAGCTGTTTGAACGTGCTCAAGTATGGTGCAAGGGTCAGTATCATGGGCTTTGTACCCTCTGGAGTTTTATTCTCATACATGGACATCTTGGTAGGAGGACTCAGTATCAAGGGAACCCAGATGTGTACACAAGAACAGACTAGGCGCCTCATCAATATGGTCGAATCAGGGGTGCTGCCATTGGGTAAAGGAGCTGGAATGGGCTCTGTAAAGATGTTCAAGTTAGAGCAGTGGGAAGAATGTTTTGATGTAGTTAGGCGAGAAATTGGCCCTGGTGAGATTGTCATTACACCCTAATCGTCCAACAGCTGATGATCGGTTATTTGTCCTCCTTCTTGCTGTAGGGTGTTTCTGATAGCAAAATAAGATATGATCCAGTAAAATTACGTCTCCACTCTCGGATTCTTGCGTCTCAAGCTTCAATATGTCGTCGTGACTTATTCAGGAAAGGGCCGGCATCTGCCTAAAACAAAATTCATGAAATGCTTTGAACCTGATACTTACTTGAATGATAAAAACTCGATCGTTTTCCCGGTAAGTTCATCCCATTTCATCAACTATACCTTAGATCCTCTCTAGGCTTTCACACATCAAATACCTTGGCTTACAGATCATCGTCAAAATGGCAAGCATTGAGCTTGATCCCGAGAATTCCGAGTTCCCCGAAGGTAGCTGGCATGTAAGTGATTTGACCAACGTCTGCTTTCCAAATCCTTATCAGTATGTTTAGTTCGAGGGCCAGATGAACGAAAAGATTGCCGCAACCGCGCTTTATCACTTCAACATCGAGAACATATCACCCAGCCGTCTGGCTTTTCACATGGAGACAAGCTCGTGCCTAAGTGATAAAATACAAACGGCTCAGGATGATTACAGCTATGTTGAACTATGTAATGTTGCTGCCTTTCCAGAAGGTATGCTTCAACTATAATAAAGAACGCAGTATTCCCACAATTTAAGCATAATAGTCTATGCTCCCGCTGTAAACTATGTTGAAAGGGTCTACGAAACCTTGTTCGGAATCTCGCAAGGTATTGCGGGGTCTTGTACACAGAGTTATGGGGATGTCGAGACACGACACGGTCGTCTGTTGGCATTTCCCAATGTCTTATAGGCCGTCGTACTTCTGAATGATGAAGACCTATGCTGACATGGTTACAGTCAGCACCGTGTGTCTTCTTTCCGGCTTCAGGACCCCACCAAGCCTGGTCAAAGACGATTCATTGTCCTTTGGCTGCTCGATCCTCACAAACGCATCACCTCGACTGCCAACGTCCCTCTTCAGCCGAAAGACTGGTGGACTGGCGATAAGTCTGGCGATAGCGTTCCCAAGGGGCTGATGGACGTGAAAGAGGCACGAGAGCATTGACTCAAATTGATGGACGAGCGAACTGCAGAAAAGGCTAGGCGACACTGGCAATCCACAGGTTATAATTTCTGTGAGCACTGATTTGGAGTTTGAGGTTGGTCAGGTCAAGACTACAGAATGAGCCAAATGAAGCATAACACGTGCCCGAACTATGGTGCCTGCGCACTAAACGCATCACGTTTTGTGATGTGAGCAGTGCCCGTTGTGTTACCTCGGTTGTGTGATCTGATTTGAAGGTTGCTTAAGGGAATTGTCAGCCAAGCCATAATTTTCTTGGATACTAAGCACAAAATGCGCCTTTCTCACACCGCGCTGCAAGTAGGACTACACCATAAGTCGCACTACATTCATGCAGGCATATGCAGCGCTGGGCGTAATATTTGAAACCGCCTTATCCATTCCACATGCTCATTAGCAATACAAACAGTAAGCAGAAGAATACGGGATGTCGCATTAAACACGAGGTTACGTTGTATAAAACTGGATGAATATCTACCCAACCATATCATGCTACCCGTGCCTAAGAGGCAGACGTGTCAGCCGTCGTATGATCGGCAGTTGACTTTCGGTTCTCACTGGTTCCCAAAATATTATGCTAAGATGATCTGCGTACCCGCCTGCACTGAAACTCCGAAGGACCAGGGGTGCATGGCTCGTAAAGATTTACAAGTGCTGACAACATGCGTCAGAAGACTGGGGGCCAGAACGTCACGTAAGAGGCTCTCGACGCGACGAGGCCTACTAAAGGACAATTTACTATTATTAGAGAGATTAGGTTAAACAAATGTAACGATTGACAGTATTGATGCGATACACGACAGATATATAAAGCATAGTCCGCTGGACTTAAACTGTCTCTCATCCAACAAACATCTCGCACACATCAATTTTAAACAGCAACACAAAGAACTCAATTAACACTTACCTTCTTATTTCTAAATCCATCTATTCATCATCATGCACTTCGTAAGCATCATCACCGGCGCTGCCGCACTCTTTGCTTCCGTTGCAGCGTCTCAGCCAACAGCTCGCCAAGCGCCTGTGGCCTACGCAAACGTCATGGTCTACAACTCAGCCGACCATAGCCAGCAGCCTGTCAGAATCCCCCTTGCTCAGCTCACCACGCTCGACTACAAGGTTACCAAGCTCGATCTTATCAGTCTCAGCGTTCATATTCCTGACGTCCCGTCGCCTGATGTCAAGGACGTTGTTTGCCAGCGATACAAGGACAAGTACGGCGTTCAGTTTGGCAGCGCCGAGTTCACCGATGGGAAGCCTGCTCTTATTAGCACTAACCCAGTCGAATTTGGTTGGGTGTTGTGTTACCACAAGAACAAGTCTTCTTGAATGAAATGACACGCACGGTCGGAATGACCTGGATATATGCAGGAGCTATGCACATTGAGAAGGATAGGGCAATGAATAATAGAAGGACGAGAAACAATAGATTGTAAGACGGAGGTTGATGACTGTTAGTCTTTTGTGTTCTATAGACTTACAAATCAGTGGATCAATTTCAAGGCTAGACTACATTGTTACAGAATGAAATATTGTAGAAAGAACCGATGCCTTTATGATACAAGGTCGTTTAGACGCATTAGTAATGTTCAATTTATACGCTGGGGTTCAAAAAAGAATTCGGCTTAATCCTTCACCGTTACGGCCAATTTAAGGTAAGAATGTTGTAGGGATCCTCGTGTTTGTCGAATCCGATTGGTCAACTCGTACGGTAGTACCCTTACGAGCAGACCCGCAAGGCACGAACATCATGGAGAAGGGCAGCCTAATATTTTCGCGAGATCCTGGTATATTCTACAGAAGGAATCCTTCACCGGGATAATCTGTAATAGCTCCCGATTTCTAAGCACTTTAACTGTCCCAGGTCCAGGGCTTGGTGGTTTTTGAGCAGAAAACATGGCCCCGTTACTCTACCGGACTTACAGCTATTTCCGTATAATCGGGGCTGGGTGGAGCTTCGTATGGGCATAATGCGAAAGTTGGTAACATAACTAGGGATACCATGATTCGGGAAGACGTTTGCTCCGTGAATAGGCAATGAACACGCTCGGGGTGACTATTTCTTGATGATCTACGGTATACACTTGGAATAGGAGTTGTAGTTCGATATATATTTAAGGATAAGAATTGTCTGCAAGATATCAGACATCCAGCATTATAAATCATCACAGCTTATCACATCTTGCCTCATCACTCTCAAGAATCATCAAGAGCCTCAAATCAAACACCCACCATGTCCAACGAATCTAGACTCTGGAAGCCCCTCAAGCTGGGAAACGTCACCCTTTCCCATCGTATCGCATTGGCTCCTCTGACTCGTTTTCGCAACGATGATGACCATCTCCCTCTCGATCTTATGATCAAGTACTATATGGACCGCGCATCCACTCCCGGAACTCTCGTTATCAGTGAAGCCACTGGTGTCTCGAGGTCCGCGGAACCAGCCAATGCCCCAGGAATCTCTACTCCTGAACAGGTTGAAGGCTGGAAGAAGATTTACGACGCCGTTCATGCCAAGGGTAGCTTCATGTTCCAGCAGCTCTGGGACCTTGGCAGGGCTGGCGACCCGGCTTATCTCAAGAGCCGTGGCTTCAAGTACTCGTCGAGCAGTAACCTCCCGATGGAGGGCATACCTATTGCCCCAGAAGCTTTGATCGAAGAGGGAATTTGGCAGAAGATTACAGATTTTCGACAGGCTGCTAAGAATGTCGTTGCCGCCGGTGGTGACGGTGTTGAAATCCACGCTGCTCACGGGTAAGTACGATTAGATTCAGCAGATTTCTGGGTGCTAATCCTCTGTCTTAACAGATACCTCATTGATCAATTCATCAGCGAAAACATCAACAATCGAACCGACAATTGGGGAGGTTCCGTTGAGAATCGAGCCCGCTTCTTGCTTGAAATCGTCAAGGCCACTGTCGAAGAGATCGGCGCAGAACAAACTGCCCTACCATCGTGTTCAAATTATCGTGTGTCATAAACCTTGTGTATTTTTGACCTATGACTCCTCCCTCGAACCTTGCGAATTCCCCCGAAACCTTCGGTTGACTCACCCCAACAAACAG
>JAPERM010000115.1:0-14353 GCA_030411635.1 Fusarium sp. MBC 119
TCAGGGCGCGACTCTCCTTCTTGATACCTGCATCATGTATGGTTCGTCAAGGAATACCAACCGCCACTCGCGAGACACCAGCTTGCTAGTAACCAAGGAGTCTTATGAATCCTTAATCCTCTCAAATTACCCGACCACCATTACCTAATGGTACAATTTCATCGTTCGTGAACAAACGCTGCGCATCAACACATTAGTAAGGATGCCATTCATGCTAAACACTACTAGAAGAGTTACGAGTAAATAGATAAGACGAGGTGTTACGATGTAGCACTATCGATCCCGAAATACAGGTTTCAATATATGAAAGGCCTGGCTTGGACTGCGTTGATTACATTGTATCTGGGGGATGATATACTTATGCCGGCGTCGGACAACTTGTATTGGGGCGTTCCTCGACCTTGCTCGCTCCATCGGATGTTTTTACAAGAGCGATCGTACCTGTGATTATTTATACGGTATCTCTTTCCTAATGATTGTGACCAAAGAGGTAGATAATAGCCTCGGCGGTCCATGAAGCGACGGCGAACTCGCAGCGAGTCAGCGTCTAGACTTTCTCACAGGGGACTTTGGCTATCTGATTGAGTTTCTATACTTGGCGTATGGGTGGCAGACCACAAATTGGATACGTGATCATGGGAATTATTCCAGCTGAACCAAAACGTCCAGACTCGGGGCTCATACACATTAGAGCTCTTCTTGGTAGAAAGAGGTGAACCAGGACGACCATACCGCGGATTACAAAGATGGTTTACTATGATGGGTGTTTCATTCATCTCCAAGATGTGGAAGACGATGAGTTGTTTTACGTGGAGGATGGCAGTGACGTCGGGTTACGGTTTCCTACTGGAATTCATGTGTGAGGGTATTGATGCCTTTTTGATACTGTTACGATTATTGTTCTAGGAACGTAGGGATGCATTGTGGCAGCATGCCATAAGGCCCTTTTAAACGGGCTACTTGCCTATTGATTTGTGTTCTATAAAGAACTTAGACACGAGCACTTACCATCACGGAATTGCTTAAGATTCAGACAAGGGTTTAAGAAATATAGTCTATAACCCTGCTGTTACTCAAGACGTCTCGTATTCAGATGTTTATCTACAAGCTTCATCTCGATAGGGCCCTGTCTCCGGAGCGCTCCACGTGCAGGAAGTCCGTCTCTTTTCCAACAGCAGTGCTGCCCATAGCGTTAGAGGAGCCTTCTAGTCCTGTCATCGTCAAACAACGTGATGAAAAATAGCCAGTTCTAAAGCCTGATGTTTTAGTAAATCCTACATTCAATGCAGTCTTGATGCAGTCGCTGGTAGAAACCGGGACGTAGAACAACTTTCTGGAGGTCATTAATCAACATATCCTAGCGAAAACTCAGTAATACGGATGAGTTGAGACCTGGACATCGATCAATTCTAGGGCTCTCGCCATTTAGGCGACAAGTGATAAGTGGAATGCCGCAGCTGACGGTCAAAAGGCTTGCCTTCTCGTGCTCCCGCGCTAATAAGAGTTTCTCGGAATTATGAGACACCTCTGGATGTTTTACTTGATAACCCTCACCTATTCTTTATGTCTTGCCTTATAGCTAGCGTCCATCCAATGCACTCTAACTCGGGCCTGGACAAGCTGATAAAAGATGGTCAGCCTTGTATTGATGTCCATTAACTCAAGGATTACAGAAAGATTAGAAGCAAGACTTGAAAGATCTCAAATATGATCGTTTAAATCGAATTTGATGATGACCACAGTAGAAGTGAAGAGTCTCGTCATTGGAGTTTTGTAGTTGGTCGCAAGGTCAGGAAAAGCAGACGGTTAGCAAAGATGCCTTACTTAGGTCGGCCATCCTCCTTTCCTTCCAGCATAAAGGACCCTCTATCTTGAGTCATTGGTGGCATCATTCCGATAAATGAAATGATACTTGTACTCGTCTAACTTCCCCGACCGGTGATATCTGACCCTCTAGCCATCACATCCGTTCGTTTGATAGAAAGCTATCATATCTGCATGTTAGCGACTTTCATTTAATACATTCAAGCCATGCGTACCAAGTAAACGGCGATGCGGTAGGACATATACATCGCCTAAGACTTGGGAGGAGCGTAAGCCAGCCCCTATTTTGACCTTTATTAGTGACGGTAATCCTGAAGACTTTGCTAGGGGATTGGTTAGAGAGATTTCTGGCGTGCGCCTGAGCCGATGATCTTCATGACTATTCATAATTCGTTATTAACTTAGTTTATGAACTCTGTTTAGTTGCTCTTGCTATTAATTTCATCAAGGAAATGATATCCCTGCCATATCACACTCCTTTTTCTTGTACTCTGAATACAAGGAGACTGCTAGAGTGGGTGGTGCTATCCGTTCCCTTTTAGGGTCGCAAAATCAGGATACGTATTCATGCTAAGTCGTCTCAAGAACTATGGCACCACCAGGTGAGTGTGTCATGCGCTTTCAGTTTGATCTTAGGTTAACCTCGCTGTCGACTTAGCAATTTCCTACGCTTCCAGGATTCAGTGTATATTACGTGTCATCTAGTCCCTAACCACGGTTTCAGGAGGATTTCATCCACGCTCCTGCACATACCCGTTTTGCCCGACGTTGAGAGAGGCATCACTCATCTTTTTGGAAGATGAAAGCCATTCCTGGATGGAGAGTCAATCAAACTTACATCCTGAACTAACGTCTAGCTATACCATGTCCAGCTCTTTTTCATACAGGAAGAAAGTACGACTCTGGCCAGAAAGACTCCTGTTGGAACCGGACAGTCGGCGCCGGTAGCTGTATACCAATGAATGAGCTAGGATAGATCCCAAATGATTCACAAGCGTCCTTCTAGAGTACTGCATAGTAGACGTTTAAGATTCTCTCGGAATGACTCCTTGTTTGCCAAAGGCTCGTTCTAGCCACATCTGCCAAAGGCAACAGCATCGTACCTAGAACTGTCTTGACCGCGGTGCAGGCTCTTCATGTCTATTGTGAAATCTTGGGTCTCTTGACACTCCAGTAGTTCAATGTGAAAGATGCAAGTCTACATTTAGAAGGGCTTTTATGGTTAGAAATATGCCTTCATTACTATAGTCAAGCTTTATCAGTGCCAGGTGCCGAAGCGGTTAGCTCACCATGATCAAGTGTCGCTGGAACCTGAAACTAATGCGGCGACTGCAAATAGACAAGTTGCCATGATTCTACGTCCTTGGCGCTGGTTTGAATATATTGACAGACATTAAAGCATATGCGAATATTCGAGCCGCTCAGATGCAAGTCGACAGCACGCTTGTATTGAGCACTGAGATACCAACATTCCGCTTTTGCGCTCATCACCATTGCCTTATTCCATCATAACTGGGTTGAATGGCTATACAGTCTCACTGTTCTAAGTATGTAGATAGTTGCAGAGCATAGGATCAGCCTTGAGTCCGAAAACAGTGCAGTGTCCAGTTTGAACGTCAATTCAGGCGACATAGTGGTAAACATTAACAGAATGTTAGGTGATTCAACAGATATCCGGGTCTACTAGCAAAGAACCTTTAACTGGCTCTCATTTAGGCATTACAGATCCTGAGGTGGGTGAAGACCATAGTCGAACAACTTACGTACGCTTTGCTACCTCGTGGTCCCGTTTCTAGCCAGGAAAGTTGAACCAAGCGAGTCCAATGGCCCAGAGGAGTAGAAGGGCCAAATCGTAAGATGGATACAAGATTGACTTGGATCGACTGTACTCAGCTAATCTTACTACCCAACTTTTGATATGCGACCAATAGGAGTCTCCTCCTATATGCTAATGTATGTGTAAGTCTTAGCGCTTTAAACAGAGTTTCAGTTGGTTGCTTTACCTCAATATACTGACCGCAAAACGATGAGGACCCAAATATCTCAAAGCTCAAGAGATAAGTGAAGTTGCCTACTTCGTGTTCAATCTTGTTTTAGCGTGAGAGTCCAATAATGAATACGGACGAAAGGAGGACTACTGCGGCTGGCTTCTCTGGTGGATAGTCGAATCGGTTTGTAGTGGTATCTTAGCTTGGTCTGGATAGGTTGTGATACGGTAGACGTTGTGGCGAGTAGAGCATTGAGATGACAGGTGACATGGCGCATTCAGGTCCCAGCCGGAGGTTCAACCATAGTGAGTTCACTGGGGTGTTAATTGTAGTTTTTATGTAGTTTTGCGGCTTACCTATGTTGGTTCATTCGAATGCAAGAGTTTGGAATGAAATTCTGAGTCCGGCTGGTGTCAGTGTAGTGATAACATCCTTTATGAAAGACGTACACTCTGTTGGTAGTATAGTTTCTTTCCGAATGGGAAACCCATCAGGCGGTGTTTGATCTTCGGATTGAGTTGTTGTTCTAACTACACTGGTAAGTCACCTGTATGCTGGATATTCGAATGGGTTACTGTGGCTCTTATGTGGTTCGTTACGGGTCAATACGATGTTCAGGTCTAAAGACACCTCAAGCTCGTGCCTCAGGGGAACAAGAAACCTAGGTTTTCTGACGGAGTAATTGGTGCTTAATAAATGGTGGTGTCATATGTCTAGGTCTCATAGCCCCCAGCCCATCTATATATACTCGCTAAGGTGATTGCTAATCCTGACAGCGGTAAACTACTACTTTCGGATTTTGCTTTAGACAGTCTGATGGTACAGAGGGAAGAGGTGGAAAATTTTAAATGAGTCGAGAGATATATGATTGACTTAGCAAGTAACTCAGATGCCGCAAAGGTTGTGGACGTCAGCATGTTATGCAGCAGATACGCTAACGTACCGAAAAAGGTGAAGCCCCCTTGGCGAAGCGGGTCCAGGAAACATGCGAAACACTGTATGGCAAGGTGAAGCCAAGCCGGCCAAGGTCACTGTCAGTCATGAGGTTCATGTGACTCACAATGTGAGTCAAGTTACGGTCTTGAATACAACAATTAAGAAACAAAACTTGGTTTCTATTAAAGCCCAAAGATTGTCATTGACTCAACCAACCACGACGGGTACCCTCCTCCTGCTTTAGACTAGTTTGAAGCACGCCGAAATTACCCCTCACCTCTAGTTCTGGCAGTTCTCAGGCAAAAGAAGCAAGATCATCCACCCTACCGTAGCTTATCCTGTATCATGAACTCTGCAATCCATGAAAACGTCAAAAAATGTTCTTCTGTCGTTTCTCTTGTGACTGTTCGCAAGATAATGTTTCCCATACTTTACCAGTGGTTTATTTACCACGCAAATCTTCAGATATCCATGAAAAGCAAACAAGCTATACATAAAACACGACGGTCTTTAGCCCAGACCACCAGATTGTGTTATCTTCACGTATGACAAGAATCAGATATCCCGGTGCTGCCACTCTTGGTAGACTACCTTCCTTTGAGAAGGAGGACGGAAAGAGGCTTGTTTGTGAGTACTTGTTTTCCTGGCTCGATGAGGCTTGCTCACATCACTCAATTCTGACCCCCCTGATGACTTCAGCAACTCTCGCGGCGCAGGTCAGTCGACTCGCCCGGAGTTGACAATGAGTTGGGGAAATTTTGTAATGTATAGCATAGAAGTGAGATGCTGAGAAGCGTGTGTACTATCACACTTATATAATGCCATTCTGTAGAGGATTCATCAACTTGAGTTTATTGGCTTTGATGCTCTCCCACTTTGTGGTTAATAATGTCGGTCCAAACACCTGTTTCAAAATTACAGGGGTCACCGCCAGCTAAACATGGGATTGAGTGCTTATATACCGATATGAGATGAGGTCGCCGAGAAAGTAGTCAGTATCAATGCAAACTGAGAAGTTGTTCGGCCCAGCCTTCTACTTGTGGGATGCCCCAACCTCTCATCACTATTTGGCCATACGTAATGATGGATGCCATGCAACTCATCCCTTCGCCCTAGACCACGATGATAACAGGGTAGTCGATAGTCCATACTCCTCTACTAAATGACTACTTAAAAGGGTTGTATTTGGAAATCGAGGAGTAAAGAGAAGGGATATTGTTTTCTGGAGAATATGCAACCTTTTGAGATAATAAAGTGGCCAAGCGGGAATGCATTCTGAGATGAGGGTATGGGGAAAGGGATAGTAGTGGTTATGTGCGTCAACCCTCGCCATTCCGAGAATGTTGCACCAGCTGATCTCACGGTGCGTGTGAGGATTTGAATGGCCAGCACCCTTTGTTCCGGGGAGCTCTTGTGCTTGTCCAGAGAAGTTGGCGCCGGATATCTTAAGCGAATTCAGACTATTTGCTTCTGTACAGAGGAGGGGAAAAGCATCTCGGTGGCTGGTGTAATCGAGCTGTTTCTCTCGCAATTCTAAAGCATGATATGAGTCTTATGTGTGGAATTGTGCGGGGTGGTACATCCTTAGCAGGTACGTAAAGAGCTCATAAGGAAGACAGGGATAGTTGTTACGCACTAAATGAGCCGGTAGTTGCCTTCAGGAAACCAGGTCGTTGGTTAATAAAGGAAGTGATTGATAGATTAGAAATAGTCATTTAACCTCAACTCTCTCAATTATCTTCAAAAATGCAAGCCAGACTTCGCAACTGAGCCAGAGCATGGCGATATGATACCCAGTAGATATAGGATAAGGTCATCATTGAAACACGATAGACGATAGCTCAAACAACACTCAGATTCTTATAACCGCTATAGCATCTCATCCACCTTTTTGTCGATCTTCTACCGTCTACGGACCATATTTGTCCATATAAGGTCCTATCTTTGGATCTTGGTAGGTGATCAATCGAGCCATGCTGAAAATGGTGACGTGGGGTAAACTGAAGTCTGCGTCTACGGGCCAGTTCACAAGGCATGCTGAATTAGTCCTCTCAGACTAGTATGTATGCTTCCACGGGAGATAATTGAAGCCCCGAGGATGTATTTCCAACCTTTTCGTAGGAATCGGTCATTGGAAAGCCTTACTTCTCGATTGTTAAACTCGTCCAGAGTTCTGTCTCACCACTCGTAACCATCCAAGTGTTGCCTCGCGTCACCTAGGGCTTCTTTGTTTTCGCCCATCTTGGTGATTCCCACGTCTTTGGGATTTTGGCATCACCCGCAGCACCTCGCCTGTCAGGCGTTTCTCATTCTCAATATTCTTCGCAACACATTCTTACTTTTCCGGTATGGTGAACAGTCTGGAACAGCCTTTGAAAGGTATAATGGTAGTGGCAGAGCTCACCTCTTGTGATGATTGGTATCTACCCGTTCGGCCATATATGACTGCTGGTAACAAGGCGCATCTCGCGTGGGTTTCTGGGACCTAGGTCTACCCTATCTGTCTTCATTACCCGTGCTTCCTATAACATCAACTCAGATACTGAGATAGCTGGGACTCGGAAGGTGCAAGTCTTCCTGTGTCGTCTGGAAGCCACTCCACGGAAGTATGCGACTCTGCTTATCATAATTGCTGGGACTTCTGAGATTAAGCCATCCGTAGCTTCATGTAAAGACAACACCATGATATTAGGTGCGAGAAGGAATCTTCGAGAGATAGACCACAGGATATGTTCGCCCTCGGACATGGTTTGGGTTGCCACGTTGCCTCTACTAAATGGTATGGGGAAGTCGTTACTAGTATTCTCACGATCCCTGATGTGATATCTAAAACCCCTTTCTGCTATTCGGTGCGCTCATCTACGTTATGCAGGTAAGTGATCCCATCAATGTTAAATAACTCTCCGTTCTCAGGCTGAAAATACCACTCGGCGATCTAGCTCGGGGGTGCGTTTTGTCGTGCCTCCGTTGGGTCAAATATGGTAAGGAAACAAGGTATCATCTAGTTCAAGGGGCTGATTTACATCCGACCGTGTTCCGAAAGTGAAATGAGCCATGTTCGCCAAGTCGAACCGCAGTTTCTCCAAAGCTCATGGCTAGGCCTCTTGGTGAGGTAGAAGCAGTAGATCTGTCACTATCTACGTGACTGTGCCTGATTCATGGAGTATTAAAGAGATAGATGCCAACTGGATTTACATATCATGCCATTAGATATTCTTGTCCATGTTTCCAGATACAGGGTAATGTTATCACTTCCAGACACCAAATACCCATCAGCTCTGCCATTTCTTATCCTCGGACATCGACATATATGCAAGCCTAGTCTTTACTTAACTTCTTAACGGTCAGTTTATAGTTACTCGTGATCTCGTTGATCTAGAAGTCCCGGGTCGTCTTTCACGCAACCATGGTGAATCTGAGTGGGTTTGATAAACTCGAAACATCTGCTATGTCGGCTTTTTACACTGGCTGAAGAAAGATTTGTTCCCCGTCACTCCCTTGGTAATCACACGGTAGTCGGGCTCCCTGGGCTCTGACCTCTTCCATACCAAAGGCATGGCAGCTTCGCTTCCAATTCGTAATAGTTATGAAGAGTTCCACGTGAGAACCATAGTAGCGACCGTGTGTATATTCCCCGCGTCAATACCAACACGGCTATTTGACTTCACGATGCAATGTCAAACCCTCGTGAATAGTCAACAATATCCTCAGCTACCTTGTGCTCCTTGTTCCTCGTCAAGCATGCGCAAGTATGCTTTGTGAAAGTGGCTTCTACCTCTGTCATCGTAAGTACATTCAAACCTTCTCGTTGGTAGGTATAAATGAACCAAAATCAACGGAGAATACGCTCATAGCTAACCCTAAGTATCATCACTTCTTGTTTCTAAATCTCACTAGAGGAGCATATGCACGTTGATACAGGCGGATGGTGTAGCTTAATTTCACCTTTTCAAAACCAAGACATCCATACCTCTCGAAAGGGCTTTATCTGCGCGGCTTTAGCCGATCACATGAGCCATTAGAATTGGAAGGTCTTCTCGGAGTAGTTGGTCAAGGTTTTGCTGCCCAGACTCAACGTTACCGTAATCTCAGTCCAGGCCGTCGCTTATAATCATATTGATGCTATACCACTTGAGAAAAAGTTGAGTTACGAAAGGATCAAGGTGACTGGGGATATGGTTCCCGTTGAGGACGCAGCGAATTGACGAGGGAACGGCGGTTGTGACGATTCCAGTTTGTGTCATGTCGCTCTTCTTGAGTAAGTCCTGTCATGAATTTTCCGCGCGATATGGTGGTCACATTCAATCACAGATAACCTAACATCCTGTGTTTCCTTCTTTATCGACGTCCTCAATCGGGTGCAAAAGTATGGCTTGAGTCGACCCAAGCAGCGTTCCAACCAATTCAAACATCCTTGTTTGGAGTTGAATTCAAGCAGTTGACATTCATTTCCCTTAACGTTTTAACCGAAGATGACCTACTCAGTCGATTGCACTCAAGCGAATTTTATTTTCATCCGGCTATAAAATATTGTTTTTGGTGTTTTTTTCCTTACTCGAGAGATACTTCGCCAGCAATTAGGCGGATTATAGCCACAGATGAAGCCACAGACTAAGCCACAGCCTCAAGAACCTACATCCATCATCCCCCTTCTCAATCCAATTCCGAAGCTTCACAATTCAACATTTTATATGAGAAGATTGAACTGGAGTTATATGGAGCGCTGGGACTCAAGGCTTTTCCTCCCTGCTGGGCTGAGGGTGGTTGGTGAGTGAGAGGGCTTTAAAACCAAATCAGGTAAAGTGTGAGTTGAGAAATATCATTGATCCGAAATACATTTGTTACACCATAAGGTTAGATCACACAAGTCGCGAGAATCATGAAAGGAAGAGAGAAAAAGGAATTAAAATATCGCCGAAGAGATACCTAAGTCCAATAATAGCGGTGATTTGTGGACTATCTTCCTGACTTGCAACACCTCGGTGAATCTCCAAGGGCTTCCACTACTCGCCCATGATCGAAGTGTGTGAGTCGCCCAATGGAGAGTCGGAGTGGGTATTTGCGCCTAGAAACGGCTCAATTGCCGAGTACACACAAGAGATTAGGCGGTATACAGTGCCGTTATGGCACGTCTCGGGCTCACTCTTTTAAAAATTACCTTATGCAGGGGTACAGGTCCCAGTGTAATTGCTTTTTATAAGCCGGGTGTGAGGTACTTTACTGAATGTGGTTCATAATGAACTCCTGGTCTGCTTCTCCCAAATTGACCATATTCTAAAATGCTGGGAAGTGAACAAAATTTTACTAACCTCTTTCTTAGTACGAATGCATATCGACTTGGATTTTTCACGTCTCTGGCCTGGCTTTCTAGTGCTGCTCCTAGCATCAGAACGATGAGGCTGGAGTTTGTGAGTCCATGGCTGAGCGCTTAATGTAACCTCCCCACTTCTTCTTCCAAAGACTGCGCTCCGTGTTCTAACAGCACTCTGTACACCCTGTCCACCATTAATCCACCAATCGAATACTCCCAGCAGGAGGACCACAGCAGCCACTCCTTACGGTTCTCCCAGCCCGGCAGGCAAAATCCACTTTTTGGCCGGACCTGACGCGTCCAAGACACGGTTGGTCGCCCAGCCACCAGCAAAGCGAGTGCAGTGGCCTAACAATTAACACATGTGGGCTTGGAATGGGAATAGTTATGTAGGGCCCAGTGGTAATGGACTGCTGGATAGGTGGCATTTGTTCGAGTTATGCATGCACAGAATGTCAGTCAAGATTGCATAATATTCATGTCGAGAACCCAGGTTTGCATGTGGTACAGAGGCTGTTCGATGGCTGTTAGTAGCAGGCCCAATCTACAAGGCACAGACTCACTAAGGTAGCAGTCTGCGTTGGCGCTAATTTCCCACAGTAATTAATTGATGAAAGGGATAGACATTTGGTCAGCTGGTGGAGGAAAAGTAGTTCATCAACCACCCGATGCGCGCATCGATCTCCGTGAACGTTCTCTGCTGAGTAACCTCCAGGCCACAATGCAATTCACTTCACTACCAGCGTGAGGTCAATAAATAAATAGTCTAGCTTATCGCGTCCTTCACGTCTCATTCGTTTTTGTTAGTTCTATCGCCATATATGAAAGACCGCTTATGAGGCAATAGTTATTATTACCGGTGATAGTGTAGCGAACTCAAGCCAATCAGAAGAGTCCACTTCTTCTAGCCACCAAAGCCACACAGGCCCAGCCACAGACCCGGTCGGATAAATAAGGCCCCGTGCTTCAAGTTCACGCGACCGCATCCAGCGCACTCAGGGCATTTAATTGGCAGTGCAAGTTTACTGCAAGGTGCGATTGAGAGAGACGTTAAGATAAGCAAGTGGTTAGAGCCAAAGTTGATGTCTTGGATAGAAATTTGTGCTTTAGATGGAATTAGTAAAAGGGGGAGAATAGCATGCATCACGGCCTTGGGACAATACGTAAGCCCAGAAAAGTAAGCCTCACCCCTTGTAGGAGGAAGAACTGTTTGTATCGCTTATCGCACGTATGTATTGCCTTCACTGAGTTCCTCTCAAATCTTGTCCTGTCAGTAGGTGCCCGCATCGGTGCTTGCTATCGGGTGCTCACTACGGCCTGACGAGCACAAAGGCACCGAGTCAGTGAGTAAAAGTACAAGATGATAACGGTAAACCTTATGGAAACATACTACATATTGCTTCATTATATGCAATGCAAGTAGTCCTGTATGTATAATTAAGACTTCGGTATTCATCACGGGCTTAGGGCTAGGGAGCACAGTGTTCTGGACGAGCTATGTGATATTCAGAATGGCACATGGTTATCTACTTACTATGATAGGTGAACTTACTCAACAAGGATACGTGACATCAAAGTATCATGAAGAGCCTGAGCTGATTATTATAGTTTTGAGAAGTTGATCGGGCACTGTAGTGAGCCATATCAGTCAGTGATCGAGATGAAGGCCTTGTGGCTCTTGCAGTGACTTATATAGTTATCAGAAAGGTTAGGTAAGAAGTCATTGATTATATCATTGGAGCTAAGCAATAACGTCAACCGTCTTTCAAGCTAAGCTCCCTGGAATGTTCCTAAACGAAAGAAAAACATACAAACCTAGGGATAAGAGACCAAATCGTGCGGCAGCAGCAGTGGCACGATGTTGAGAAGACGAGCATAAATCATAAGTAATGCATAACAAGGCAATATAGACATATGTCTCTCTTCCGCGATTGCGTACGCTGTCGACAGAGTGTTGGAACAACGAGACAAAAGACAAGCATCAAGTAATGCATGTAAGTAACGCCATTTTGTCAATATGAGTCGTTTGACAGATTGGACCGTGTTGCATTCCACAGGCACTTTAACTTTCAGCCTCATAATCTGCATAAGTTGTCAAGTATTTGCGGAGTCCCTTTCGCTAAGCTGTGCCCCTCTTCCCTCTACCACGGCCACTGCCTCTGTTTCTATTCACAGCACCATTGCCGTTGGTGCATCATTGGCCCAGAATCCACACTAGTTTTGCACGAAGGAAAGATTTGTTGTTATCATTCACGGGCATAAGGTATCACCTTCCCTGCTATGTGAGTAAGGTTATGGAGAGAGGTCTTATATTAGAGATAGTCCATTGGATCCATTGCAGCCTTCAATTTTGTTCCAAGTACATACTATAACTAGTGTATAGTCGACATCATGGCACAGAAGCTCGTAGTTAAGTACGACGTCAAGTACTCTCCAATAGGATGATATGGCTTAGGTTGCTAATATCTTAACGCAAGTGTAGAACAGGTATGTTGTTGTCGAGATCGACGTCGGCCTATCTTGATTACGCTTGTGTTAACTAAGCAGAATCAAATGTTTAAGAAAGGCTCATTGCTATATGATTCTTAATTGACAATAGACGCTACCAAACACAACTTGATCTTCAATGTCAAGAACCTCGAAGAGAACCATAAACAAGATGCGAGAGGAGCAAGGATACTTACAGCACTATGACAAACCAAATGTCTTTTATATCAAGATTCTTGATTGACGTTGGAGTGAAGTGGCTGGTCTGCATTACTAAATGGGCCTATATCTGTATCCAGCATAGCCTTCCAATCAACAACTGCTATCACAATAAGGCTATGATCGTCATATGTGAATTTGATGCTTATGACCTCATTATATTATACGTGCCTAGCTCATGTGCTCATGTGGTCGCAATATCGACGTCATCTCTTTCGAGTTCCTTTGCCTGTAATGTCTCGCGACATACCCTTTCGAATGCCCTACTGTCGACCTTCCTATCCCATCGCACTATGCTTCGGCGGCGGATCTCATCTTGCGTTGTAGAGAAACACTCAGTTAATGCAACGACTAAATACTCAGCGAATGGCCGCAGAAGGGGCAAAAGTTCCTCCAGCGACTTTGCATACACGACCATAACCGTTATGAGACAGATTATCGTAGAGTCAATAAGGCATTGGAGGTGAGATATCCGCCTAATTACCCCTGATGGAATAGCGCATTCTACGACAGGGTAACCTTTTCGAACCCTTTCGTTATCAGGACCAGATGAAGCTTGTATAACTAAGTTTGAGGTGTCGACGGCGACACGTTCTGGCATGGGCTAGAGACAGCAACGTCGTATCAAGCCTCCTTACTTCTTTATGCCTGTCCACCACAGTGCTTCCCTGGCGATTGTGTCATGGGCCTTTTTGGTCTCTGAGCTGTCTGCATTGTAATTGTGGTGGTCTTGGTGGTTTAAAGGGAGTCCTCGCCGATCATATTGAGATTCACCAAATCTCACGGTCCATCAATGGATTCTTTTCTCCCTCTCGGACCTGATATATACGTAAGACACAGCAAGGTTATTCGGATGGAGCGGCTATATATAGAATCTGACCTGGATAAGATTATACGCCAGGACCAACTGTGAGAGTCATGCTGGAGCCACAGGCCCGAGTCTTCCAGTGAATGAACGTCCACGAAAAGCACAAATTGCAACGCCACGTGATTATCTATTGCTGAACAGTAATGACACCACTGAGTTAAAGCACCTAGTTCAAAGATCCAGGATTATCTGAAGATAATCTTGTCCCCGAGGAGTTGAAGAGTTTATCCCGAGAATCAGGCGTGAAACTGGAAGAGCTAAGGGATGGTCTGTGTAGAGATACTGCGGACGTGATAACTCTTTGGACGGCTTTCTCGACCGCCCGTTCTGGCCACAAGTCAATGCATTTGCCCCAACTCAGTTTTTCCGACATCTACTTCACGAAATCATGAACCTCTTAGGGTTGGTAGCGCCGGATGAGGAAGGGCTTGTTTCCCAATAGGGAAAGATTCAGTCCTTTGCCAGTGCATAGATTGCAGCAGACACGTAAAACATGGGTCTAGAGGAAGGTGGACAGACGTGCTTAGTTTCCAGCTTCTACATGAATTCAAAGATCCATCAGCCATCCGCGAATGATGTGAATAGGAGGACATGGTGATCTTTACGCAGGTGCATTGATTGACGACGGGAGAAGTAGAATATAATTTATTGCTTGGAAGTCCTTAGCACTGTTGTCATTATCTATATCATGAAGGCAGAAGCTAGGTGGTGGTGGTGGTG
>JAPERM010000116.1:0-186413 GCA_030411635.1 Fusarium sp. MBC 119
GGTTAAAATAGCTATAAAGGGCTGATTAATGATGAGTTAAAGGGCGACTTATAGGAAAAGGTTAATCTATTAAATAGCGTGAGTTAACTGAAGGTTTCGGGGAAATTCGCAAGGTTTGAGGGGGAATTATAAGTTAATAATACATAAGGTTTATGACACAGTAGCTTAAACATAATGTTCTTGGCTTGACTACCTCCAGAGCTATCCTCGAGCTTTCTGGTTTTTTGAAGGCGCTTACCCGCGACAGGCCTATGTTAGCTCGAAGGGCGAGAGCAAATTCCAGCCTCCCATGTGTTATCAGCGAGCCTGTATCCTCGCATCTTTGAGAGACAGCCAGAAAAGCCTCTGTGAGCTTTTGAACACGACCTTCATATTCGATTGTTCCGACTCTCGCGATCACATCATTCCACTACTCGGGCTGGCCTCGGATGTCAGGACCTCTGAGCTCAATTTGTTTGTCGACTATACTATTCCAGACACAGAACTATGTCGACGATTGGCTAGATTTTGTATTCGAGACAGTAGGAGCCTTACGATACTATGGTCTTTCATCAATTGCATTTCACCAAACGATCAAGTGGTATTGCCGTCTTGGATACCCTACATCAAACAAGCATCCAGAAATATTAGTGCAGTTGGATATAGGCTCGGAGTATCGGACTGCAATGTCCTACATGCAGCGGCTGATTCTTCCTTACAAGCATATGTTGGTGAACAAGCCGGTCATCTGAAGATTCAAGGCAGGATTGTCGATGTCATCAACTCAATCGGAGTGTTACCCGATATGGACCCAACCATATCATATGAAGGACTTGGCTCAGCCAGATACGTGCGCGAATGGGCCAAAGGAATTCACACTTGGCTAGATGATTGCGAATCCGTCACAAGAATCGGCAGTGATTCCACCTACTCGGCGGATGATGGTGACAAGAAGTTAATCAGCGCCATCTTAATTCATTTCAGTAGTGAGCTTTGGCAGGAGGCATCGAAAAGTTTTCAACAATACCGCGCGTCCAACAGGGCGATCTACGAGGCCAGCCCCGCGACTGACCTGAGAGAGGAGATTGAAAACATGAACAGCATACCTCTTTCCCAAGATATTCAGAACATCTTGATTGAAAATATGTGTCGACGATTTGGGGCTTCTAGGAAAGGGGCTGCGGGGTGGATGCCGAAGTGCGCAGCTGTGGGAGACCTAATCTGTGTTTTTGACGGAATGAGCCTACCGTATGTCTTGCGTCCGGGCAACGGGGGTCGATATAAGTTGGTTGGTGAGGGCTACATGGCGGGTGTTCGACATGTTCCGAGATGGCGGAGGCCGAATTTAAGTGTGCTTTAAAATTGTTAATAACTGATTGAAGACGTAAAATGAACTGATCGCTTCAACCGTTTCATTAATTCTATTGGTGATGGTTGACCTTTGGCATTCTGTGTCTTGGCGCGTGGAATTGGAAATTTCAGGGGGAACCTAATCCGCATCCGACATCGTTCCTTGGCATCCTTTTAGATTAAATCCGAAAAACTTCCGAATTTCTAATGAGGGGCGGGCTGATAAGATAAAAGGGCTCCATCTGCTGCCTCGTTGCCAGGTGGGTCGAATAATAACCGACACACCAAACGCTCCTGATAGAAATATCTGGACAATAGCGAGCCAATATTACCTTCCAAAGTGATGAGTATTTCTGTCACCTATTTGCTCTCCAGTATGCAGAGTGTGTCGGTTATTATTCGACCCGCTTGGTTGCTATCTAACATGGGATTTCTCCACTAGCGCGATATGTTAAAATATCAGCTGATCATGACTATTATTTGTGAATGAAGTAGCCACTTAGATAAGCGTGAGTCGGCTTGACCCAGTTCAGACTCGATGCCGTTTTATAGGGCCGAGACAGCCAACTTCAACAGTCTGGAACTCACCCACAAAGGCCCTGACCTTGTAGGCTGTTAAACAACTTGCCTTCTCGCAAGCTAATTCAATCAATCACGAACGCACCTTAGCTCGTAACAGTAAGCATGTCTCTCATTATGGGCTCACTCCGTTAGAACAAAACCATGATAACTCTGGGCGATACTAACATTGACTAGTATGACTCCAACACGCGACTAGTTGTTGTAACACCAAAGGGCAACAGTAACTCGAACGCCGTTTCACTGAACAGATCACAATATTCCTAGAGGTTCACGTGAATCGAAGCCACAGGTCGCTGACATTGAGGAAGAATAGGCTGCCCTTTTGAGCTTCGACATCTAAATGCATCGAGCTTACCAACGCAAGTAATACTAGAGAACGATTCTTGGTAAGTATATCACACTGCCTGTGAGGGCCTGCTGCTGGGAAGCTCTCTTGGCGATAAGCCCTACGTAACCCCTCACTTCGGGTTACCGTATACAGTAAGTCAGAGTCAGAGTCAAAAAGAGGTTGAGGGAGAATCAACCACAGTTCCCTGCTTCCAGATCCCCATGATTTTCTTCCTCCTTCACATCTCGCGAACAGACAAGATCTTCATGATGACTGATAATCTCGACACCAGGCTTCTCTCTTATATCGAGACGCATCGAAAGAAACTAGTGGCACTGACGCAAACGTTAGTATATGAAAACTCGTCAAATCCTCCTGGCGATGTTTCAAACGTGGCTGCATCAGCCGTCAAGGCGCTTGAGGAGCTTATTCCGTGCGCGAATATCTCGACCTACACATCAGCCCCAGACAACGTAAACGTGGTAGCTGTCATCCAGGGCATGGCCCACGGACCTAAGCGTCGGCTTCTCTTCAGCGGGCATCTCGATACCTATCCGGTTGGTGAAGCCCATGATTGGTCTGTCGCGCCATTCGGTGGATACGTTGACGAGAAGACTGGGCGTCTCTATGGACGTGGAGCAGCGGACATGAAAGGTGGCATTGCCGCCTCGATCATAGCTGCTTCATCTTTGGCCGTTCATCGAGATGAATGGAGCGGTGAGATTATCATTGCACTGGCGGGTGACGAAGAAACGATGGGAACACTGGGATCAGCGCATCTTCTTGACAATGTGCAGGCTATGCGTGAAGCAGATGCTGTAATTTGCGGTGACGCCGGGTCCCCCCAAGTTCTTCGCATTGGCGAGAAAGGTCTGGTCTGGATTGAGATTACGGCGACTGGGTCAGCAGCACACGGTGCACATGTTCATCGGGGCGAAAACGCCATCGATAGACTCCTTGGTGCTATCGCAGCGCTAAAGGGCTTAGAGAAACTAGAGGTGAACGTGCCTTCAGAGGTTCTCGGCGTTATAGACGCTGCCATGGAGGTTTCTGAGCCTCTGGGAGGGAAAGGAGAGGAGAAAACACTCAAACGTATCACTGTCAACGTGGGTAAGATATCCGGTGGTACTTCCGCGAATCTGGTCCCAGACAAAGCCCATGCATCAGCGGACATACGACTGCCAATAGGTGTTTCGGCGGCTGAATTAGTGGCCCAAGTCGGGGACGCCTTGAAACATCTGGAGGGTGTCAAGTACGACATCATTCGGCAATATGATCCCACATGGACACGGACTTCTGAAAGGATCGTTGAGGTCTCCCATGGAGCTATACGATCTGTGATGAGATCGAAAAGTGTTGTCAACATTCGTGTCGGGGCTTCGGACACGCGTTTATTTCGTCTAAGAGGCATACCTTCAGTGGTCCTTGGGCCGACACCTTACAACATGGGTGGACCAGACGAATATGTTGAAGTTGAAGAGCTTGTACAAATCGCGCAAATCCATGCCCTGGCGGCGTTGCGGTTTTTGGCGAACTGATCAGAGCCTGAGACTGGTATAGCTGTATTTAGCCAATGGACTTGCAGTTTGTATTTACAAATCAGGGCTCCTCACGGCGAAGAGTTCCAATGTCTACACCACACACTGGCTAGGCGACGGACTTGGACATCTCCTTTTGAAGAACTTATATGAAATATAATAGGGGCAGAATCATCTAGTGAAGGAAAGTGTTATACGTATCAGGTTGGAATCAATACATCCTCCAAGATCTGATAACAAAGAATGTCATGACACTCGAAAGTCTAATTACAAAAAATGACAATTCAGGTCGAGTTCGAATTATCTGCGCAAGACCAAGGCTTCGAGGCCCCGGTCTTGTTCAGATCAATAATACCGACAATTGCACCGTAAGTACCCGCGATCATGATAAATGTCCCTGAAACGAGGACGAAGATACTCCAACCCGCCATGAGATACCACTTCGATGTTGCGCTGGATCGACGTTTCCAGTTATCGTAAAACCACATGCAGGCATATGGTTGGAAGGACATAAGAGTGCCGAGAAGGGCGCCAACAAGGGCTACAAGGCCACTGAAGACAGGAATACCGCTAGCAATGAGGTAGGCGACGATAGTCACACCCGAAGTACAGCCCAGCCAAGTACCCCAGTGGATAAACGAGTTTGACGTAAGGTGCTCTGAACCTCTCAAAATGCGGACAAAAAGAAACTTGCTGGGAAACTAGGGACTTGTTAGCATGAATCCGAGAAGCATAATGGCTTGGGAGTAGTATTTACGTGAGTGACGACAATAGTGCTGACAATCAAGCCAGGAAAAGCCATGCCATAAGCGACCCTTTTGACTAATGCGCCGGCCGAACCAAGTGCTGGTGATGCCACATATGACCCGCAAAAGTAGTACACAACAGTACCAATAGCGATGTAGAGCGAGGTAACTAGACCTTGACAGATAAGGAGCGACTTGGTATACTTTGTCGGGTCACGCATCTCCGCAGCGATCGGAAAAAAGCCTGGTGTGCCCGAAAAGGAGAAGACAATCGTAGCCACGGCTGTCATAGCCTGGATGAAAGAAGGGCTGCCAAAGAGCTTATAATCGGAGGACCACTTCCCTTCTTGGGGTGCATCGGATGGACGATCTTGAATACCAACAGCAACGGTTACGGTCATGACTACGATGCAATTAGCTTGAGACACAATAAAAAAGAGGGATGGTGAGGATGATATACCAGCAACAAATACACTGAGTAAGCCCAGCCAAGCAACCCAGGTTATCTTTCCCAGGGTGCGGATACTGGCTAGACCGAAGGAGAGGATAGCAGCCACCACAACGAAGACGACGGTACAAGCGCCGTGAGCTGAGACAGCGTTGAGTCCAATTGCAGAGCTCAGCATGCCAGATCCCGCACAAAAGATCCAATCTTCAACTTGTTAGTAAGGCAAAAATACCGAACACGAATTGGACTCACAAATGCAGATGCCAACGGCGAATACTTCGCGTCCAATAGGGCCAAACATCAGTGCACCTGCGTCATCAATACCATAGACTTCTCTATGCTTCAACTTGAAGCAACCGATCATGTAGTTCGACCATGTAGTAATGGCAGAGATAGTACAGATACAGATAATGCCAGGAATGATTCCTAGAACATTCAAAACGTCCGGAATTGACAGAACACCAATGCCGAATTGTGTCTTCATCATGAGAGCGACCGTGCCAAGCCAGCCAACCTGATATTGTTAACATCGCGTTTGAGACAGCCTTAGTAATGGGTTCAGACATCTCTATAGTTTGGCCCTTCTTCAGTAATGTCACCAAAGACGGCATCGTGTTCGATTGTTTGACTCTCGCCCTGGACCGGTTTGGGTGGCATATCTTCGGCCGGGGCGTTTTCTGTCTCGATCTTGGACATGTTTTGCGAGGTTGGCGAACAGGAGTTAGTGCGGAGGCGAAGGAGAGTTGTTGGGTTGAACGCAAACAATGGGTGACTTAAGAGTTTGTTGTTCTGACAGATATCGAATAAGGTGCTGCACCGAACAAAAGACAGGAGAGTGTTAGTGACAAGCTTCGCCAAAAGGGACATGGGTTCAAGCCTCAATATCGAAGGAGACTTTGCATCAAGGTTAGAAGGTGGGTCAGACCATGTATTGAGAGAATATGCAGCAACCTCCGTTTGGTCATTGGAAAGAGGTCAGGATCGGGGATACGGTAAGTTTGAGTCATGGCGTGTTTGGGCACGGATCCGGGGGTGTTGGCAGTGTCGGCGTCGCCTCGACTTGTGAAAGAAAAACACGAGATGCTAAGCCTTCGAATTGATGTCATGGCTCTAATGTTGCTCCACCGTGATAAGACTTTATGGAGGAATTGGGCATGTATCCGCGATACGAGGGAGTGAGACTCAAGATATGCTCTTGAATCCTCGTATAAGAACAGCTCCAGTGAAGCAGCTTTGGGCATAAGGCTAAAAGCAAATATTTCTAGAATCTTGTAATCATGGAGACTGAGTAGGCGCAATAAATTAACACTTTCTTCCAGGAGACCTGCGCAGCTGGTATAGCAATGGGTTCTAAAACAACGAAAGCCCCTTCCACAATCGTCCACCCTTTCCCCAGATCTCAAATACCCCAAACGGAAAGTGTCCGGTGTCTCCGATAGTGGAAGTCGCGATTTCATTCTCCGCTTCATGATCTCTGCTCCCCATGGGGAGAATGTTGGGGCTACTCCGCCCACCGGGATCGCATTACGTACAACAAAGCGTCGACTCGAAATGCCTCGTCGAGTAGCGAGTCAGATAACAAGTGGAGCTTGCTGATGCGGGGAAAACCCCCGTCAATTCTGAATTATACCTCAAATTTGACATGGTTGTGTCTGGTTTGAGCTCGGGAGCCTGCGAGATGCACAGAGACGATGGAGGCCCCAATAACAGGTTGATGGGCAAGAAACGGCGTGTATGAACGAAACTCGGTGGCGTGTTTTAGTTTGTAGAAGGGTACCCTCGAGCATCACCGACATTCAGACACCAGAATCCAATATGCGACACCGAGCAGGCAGGCAGTGCACACTCCATACAATGACCTACTCCTCCTTGTGTTATTCATTCACCACAACCAAATAATAACAACATTGCAACTTCATATGATTGTCAATTGTGTAAAGTAAAGGCGAGATTCTATCCTTCAAACCCACATTGTTACCAAGCAAACACTTCTTTGGCTCATGATCTGGATCCTACAAAACAGGATTGAGCTGTAGCTTGGCCAAAATTGGATGTTTACAAAATCGCCTCCACACAGAGTTATTTCCCATCGTCCACCACTCCAACTCTCTATTGAAGAAAAGCTGTTCAACCCAATCTTCCACAGTTTCTCCCCACAGCTATCGCCACGACCGTGGAACAGTAAGCACAGGGCATTAAATAAGATCTTAGGGCCCAACCTCAATTGTGCTGATTGCCAGGACCATGGCGTTCCTGCTGTTGAGTAGCTTCAACGATGTTCAAAATCGAGGAAAGTGAGCCTTGTACCTCGCGCCAGTGTGGATGACAACAACATTCCCAGCCACGGCGTGCAGCTTAATGTCTGGACTCTCGTAAGCGGTAGCGCATATGTTCTCCTGCAGATCCTTTGCCGTTTCGGCCAAGGCGAACAATGTACTTGCATGATCTTACAGCGTGGCCATGACCTACTATGTCTTAAAGACGTACACATGGTTTGAGAGTTGAGTTTGTCCGTGTGGCACCACTAGTTCTACTCTCGTTCATCATGAATAGGACACGCCAGTCGGGAATGAGACTTGGAAGGGGGAAAATGGCTTCCGATTGTCCATGGCGAATGAAATCATAGATGCGCAGTGGCAGGAGATTGGACTTGATGGTCAGGGAGACGTTGTGTCCATGCTGACGTAGTAAATCTCGCGAGTTACAATTGACCCCTGGATGATTGGTGATTTGACACTTTTACCTTGTTATGAGCAAGGGTTTAGGGAGAAAGGGAAAGTTTTTCCTAACCTAGCTCAGTAGTCGGATTTCAAGACGTCCAGCCCCAACAGCGCTCAAAGTTGGCAAATCTACCTGAGAGTGGTCCCTTTCGGAGGTGACCTCCACCCTTTGTACAGAAATAATGTCCCTATACTGAACGGTTATAATCCGTGCTCCCCATCAGGATCTAGTGGGCAGTGTAGCCGGTAAAAGTGGGCAACGGGATGCAGAGCAGCTACGGCCACTTTAGCCGGTATATGTTGGGGTGATCAGCAATCACCTGTCCGCCTCATGTGGGGTCCGTTTCTGTCCACGTCTGCCACGTCCTTGGACGGTGCATTCCATAACCTGTCGGAGGATCAAAACTGTAAGAGCGTCTCTTTAAACCGGGTCTGCTTTCCTCATTGAGATTAACTCTGCAGTGAGATATCATACGCGGTCTTCCAGGAACTGCAGGCTGTGGTCTCGCAAAAGCAAGGCAACAACACTCTGGATTAAGTTTGCCTACGAATAAAGAAAACCGGTAAGGGACCGCAGATATTTGGAACTTAACCAAGGACTGAGGGTTTTTATGCCATTCCACTATGTATATACGGTTTATTATATTGGCCACAATTGCATACCAAGAGGGCCCCAGCTGTTATCACGGCCTTTATAATGGCATGTAAAACACTGGCCTACCTCTGTGGAGCTGTTCTATCCATATATAGGCCTTAACTGGCATTTTGTTACTCATTTGCCAAGTTGTGTGGTTTTGGGGCTGCATAGCTCTTATGCACTGCTCCTTAGTGATCGTTGCCTGTCAATCCTGGTACACCGGGTTAAATTAGCCCCCTAAAGACGCACCTACTCATTTATCACATCTTTAACATGGCCAAGTTGTTTCAAAGGCCTGGGAATATAGCTGACGGACCAGTCAATGGGTAGGCGCAGATCATACTGATAAAAAATCCTAAGGCAGCTAGAGGCAGCCATGGTAATAAAAGTCTGTGAACTGCGGCTCCAGTTATCATCAAAAGTCTTCCAATTCGTGATTTTGTACGCCCCGGGGACAATTGTTTGTGACTGTTGATTAAGTGGTGGAAATAAGTCAGTCAAGCTCTATTCTCTTGTCTCCACAACCTGAAGTCCCCAGAAGTCATCTCACAATTAGTGATGGAGTTTTCAAATGACTGACATGTTATTTTGGCCCACAGGTTCGAAGCAACTCGGCTCAACACACGAGTGATTGGTACAGGACGGGTAAGTAGGCTTTTCTGGATCAATGTTCTTCATCATCTTGCCCTTCCATCCAAGGAACTGACACTAGTTCTTGACCTCGGGCCGACTGCATAACGACCATGACACTGAATGGAATTCTGATGCTGTCCTTGGCACCAGGGTAGTGGTCTTGCCACCAACACCCCTTCGGGAGCGGAAAATTCTCCGAAGACCATGCCCATGAATCCCTGCTCACAATGGCACTCACACGAGTGTTTTGACTAGCAGGATGCTTGCCGATGTGTTCTGACATTATCAACACCAAGCCTAGACTTGCAAAGCACATGTCATTCTTGTCCCAGATAAACTCCATTCCCCACACATGCACCTCCAAACGCTCTACGGCATGTTTCGCCGGCCCTGTGCGGGGGTTAGCTAGGGGTTGATTGGGTCTCCTTTTACGTGATACTCCACACCGGCCACAAACTCCGAAGAGGCTCAGGAGGCTTGGACTTCAGGCTCCGCTCCAAAATGGGCAAACCTGTGGCCATTACAGGGGTTTTAGCCAGTTGATGCAGTTGATCTGATCATGCTCCTCCAGTTTCGTTGCTAACACATGATGGTGGCCTTTCTGCAGACCCCGAGGCCGATCAATCGGAAGATGGGCCGTCGTTTGCAAATCTGGAATGTCTTGCCCGAGATTCTGCGTAGCAATTCAGGATAAATCGTTTCAGGAAGGAGTCATGCTGAAGGATTAATGGAAGGGGCACTGTTAGAAGATGAAGTCCTGGGTCGTTGTTTTGTAGATCATATAGCATTTCGGTTGATCTTACAAATTTAGACATGCATTTTCCACAGCGTTGACGGCAGTCCCTATACGACTCCAAAGAGCGAGCACTGGCATCATGATCATATTATCTGCGCTGACAAATCATCCGCATCTGGTAAAGGCCACGCCAAGCTATCCAAATCAATCGAGTTGGCAAGATGCATAAGCTGCTCAGCGTCCAGCCCATGATACAACCCAAACTCGGCACTGAAGTCCATATCACACGCTGGGGTATCGAATACCCCTGCTGTACAAGTATCCAGGACTCGAGAGGAGTCCTGGTCACTCGACGCCTGCAGCGTTGTTGGTTCCAAATCTGGCGAGAGTCGATCAAGCAGCTCATCGAGAATTTTCAATTCCGATAGCGTCATGCCTGCTATGGTATTGCCACGAATATCCATCTCGTCGAGAATAGTATAAGCGCGCTGGGACCATGGTGAATGCCCTTGGAGTAGGGTTGGGTCGACAGCCGCTGCCATCAAAAGGGCAATGGTCGAAGTGAACGTGGCGTCGAGGTCAAAGGGGAGGAATGTCTCTGGAACCATCGATTTCACGTCAGTATAAGCCGAAAACCTCGGGACTCGAATTGCAAAGATGAAGAAGGCATCTTACCTAAGAGCCCCTGGTCTAACAGGTGCGAAAGAATGGTGATCGTCTGTTGCGCCGATTCAACACAGATTCGAAGTAGACGGTGAACCGTCTCCGACTGTAGCCAACGCATCATAACGGCTTCTGAATGACCGAGCTTTGACTGGAGGAATATGTAAAGAAGCGGTCTTGTTGTCAGAATGATACACTGCTAACATTAGCATAAAGCTGTTCCTTGTTTCTTTGCAAACCTACATGATGTTGCTGGAGATGCAGGTGTGCTGCAATTCTGGAAATACCCGAATTACTGTCCCGCGGGTTGATATTGAATGAATCATTCAACTGTTCGGTGATACTCGCTATTCTCCTTAGAACTGACTGTGTTGCCCCGAGGTATCGACTGTCGAGCTTCCCTTCAATGCCGTACACAGCTGCCAAACATCAATTAACCAGAACGTACAAGGAGGTGTAGTTAGTCTACCCACTTTGATCAATAACCGCTAATGCTTGCGCAAACTTGACCTGTAGTTTTAGAGCATCTGAGATCTGTGGTGGACCTGGGACCGTAGGGACGGGAGTGCTGATGCTCTCCTCTGCAACAGCCATCGGTACACCGAGGAGCGATCCCATCCTCCGCTCCAGAATGTAGAGCATCCACCAAGTCCGACGACATCTCTCAATATATGCTTCTTCAAAGTATTGACTGAGCATCTCGGTGTGCATGCCATGTTCCAGCGCAATGGAAACAGCTCGGCCGATCTGCTTCAGTCAGTATCTAAACATTACGGGCCGCATTGTCGCCTTACGTTCTGATATGCCGCTGGCCGGTGTCCAATAGACTGTAGATATAGTGCAGCACATGCCAGGACTTGTATTCTCTCGATCGGGTCCACTCTGAAGAAGGCGAAGTCTGGCATCAGTCTCATAGCGTGTAAAAAAAGGTCACCTCCTGGTGGTCTTTGAACCCTCGAGGCCTGGTTTACCAATGCCTGGCCGAATGCCAGTATGATCAAGTAGTGGATGTACCACAGAGGAGAGACACTAGAGCGCCCTCCAGGGACCCCATGGAACTGTCGAAACTGTTTCATGAAGGTGTTTTCCTCGAATAAGTGGAACAGTTGGCCGCAGTGGAACTCGAAGGCGTTTATTAAATGCAGTGCAAGACCTCGATTCGGTAGTGTCGGCCCCGGAGAGGTTACGTCTCTTTCTCCGTTCCACCTAAGATCGTAGACGGAGTTATCGAAGACTAGACCAGTGACGGGCATAGGTATCTCCAACAAACTCTCATACGTCATGGTCAAGACCCTTCGACCAAAGGCCCAATTAGAGGACGTCCCCATGAAAACTATTGTGTGTCAAGTCCATATCATCAAGGTCGGATGGGGTTCATTTTGCATACGTGGAAGTCCGCCAGGTCCTGGGACCCAGTCAGTGGTATGGAAAGCGAGTGGATTTGTGAGTGGTGCTTCGGACTTGTTCAGAGTTTCGCTACTCAGATCAAGAGCACCTTCCGCCGAGTGACTGAAAGCGCGGTGGCTCTCTGAAGGACTAGCCGCGTCATCTGTGAAAGCATGAGAATAACCACTGAGCACGAGACCGCCAACTGAGACTTACCATCATGAGAAACCGGAAGAGGCAGGGATGATGCAGTAGGAGACTCCGACTTTGCAATTGTGAGCTCAAGAGAAGCCACCTTGTCACGAAGACCGTCGATGTACCTATGGAGAAGGATGTTAGCTGGTGGAGGTATAATGAAACAAGGGATGAGTGCCTGACCTCCTAGTCACTAGTACTTTTTCTGATTGATCAAAGTCGCATGTTGAACCCCGCCTTTTACACGGCTCGCAAGGTCGTGTACCGGAGCATCTTATCTTCTGATTGCGGCATCTCTTGCATCTGTCATGTATGAGTCAGGTCAGCGACGGCTTCGCAAAAGAGTGGTGGGTAATTACGCCTTTGAAGCACGTTGTCTCAACCGCTGACTTCGAGTGCCTGAAGAGACATTCGACATTCTCGGAGACAGAAAGACAAGCTGGAAATATTAGCATCGGGTGAATGATGTTGAGCAAAGATTGGGAAGGGGGGTTCTGGATGTTGGGGAAAAAGTGGAAATTTCGTTCCAGTCCGCGGACAACTTCCTATTCCAGTGGCGTGATATGAAGTCTCCCCCCGCCCCCGTATGTACCTGGCTTCGACTGACTACTGGACTTATTAATGAAGATCCCTTGAGAATACTTTGTTACCTTTGATACCCGTGATTAACAGTTTTCAGCAGTTCACAGCGGGCAAAAATGAAGCAACGCGTAGTCCTCCATTGAAGACCTTAATCTTTAATCTATATGGGCACGGGCTGTCAAACTCTCACTACCTTAGATATGTGTGAATTCAAGTTAAATCGATCAAGGCTATGTGATGGTGCTGCATTCCAGAGGTATGATTTGACTAGCATAAAAAACATAGTATTCCCATAATTCGAGCATAATACTATATGCTTCCTCTGTAAGTTGATCAAGGCATCTTGATACATGACTTCGGGACGATATTAGCATTAGCTTTAAGAACGAACAACTGAACGATACTCAGTACATGAATACGCCAAAAGTGACGTGTCAAAGATACGCTCAGTCGTGTATCAGCCTTCGAGCTCTTCTAATCATAATAAGAGACTATAGTTTAAGTAGAACAGTTGACATTGCCTACTTCCCCATCCAGTCAAATAGATCCATCGGTTTGTCTCAAGCTAAGAGAGAACTTTCTTAGAGGTCGAGTACTAAACAAAGCTCCTTGAGATGTGCAACGTTCCGTGCAATTGGCGAAGTATAATATTACAGATAGGTAAAGGTTCTGCACACTAACACACTAGGAATATTTGCTGTTGTATCCCAAAACTACTTAATGCCATGAAAGTCGGTTGACTGCCACCCTATGTCAGTAATTCGACCACTACGAGATAGCATTCGAACATTTCATGAGTTCAATAAAAGTTCGTAACGCTAGATTCATCTAGATAAAGATTAAGAGATTTATCACACTAGACCTCTTTCTATTATAGACTAATGGCATTTTCTATTTAGTGGTAGAAGTATTGTCTCAAGGTAAAATTAGATTACTCCTAGAAACCGCCAAGCTCTAAGATTCTCGGCTTCAGGCCCATGGGACTTTTACATACATTTCTATAGGCGGTATATAAGTTCACCGTCATGTGCTTTCTGTAGTCCCAATCACACGATCACATTCACTTGAAGGGTATGAGGAAATAATTGAAATATTTAAACGACTTAACCTATACACTATGGCACCCTTTGAATTTAAGTAAACTCGTTTCTACTAAGTGCTCGCATGTACACTAACCTATGAATACAATATTTTACTCATTAATGCTGTGTGTATCTATGGTTAGGCTGCTTATGTGGTTCATTGTGAACACGCTATATGAAGCTTGTCGATGTCAGACCAAACAATTGTTTTCCCTGGATGACACGGCAAGTTCTTGACTGAGATTCACATTCCTAGGCTGACCGGCCGGTATCCTCTTTCAACGACTTTGACTTCCGCCCACCAGGGTCACTGACGGCCGTTTTAGGTTGCCGAGGTCGAGTTGTCTCACACACTTACTGGATTCCACAAGGCACGTAGTGTTGTCTGACTTTTGCCATTCAAAGAACGCCCAGTTCATCTCATGTCCGCTGGAACATATGATTCGGTCTTGTCGGAGCTGAAGGCCAGATATCACGCGGTGATCAGCATGCCTCAAGTAAAACCTTGGCTTCAGCTACTACATAGTATGAACCCAAAACGTAACTATGCATTCTTTACCCGTGCTCTTCAGCTTAGCCATACTCGACATGCAGGCGGCGACAACCCCTCACTTAAACCAGATTCGGCATTTGATGCATCGCTCACTGGCTTCTGACTGGTAGTTATGGCACTTTTTCAACTGTTGAGAGACTTGGGGACATTCAACCAAGACATGAGGGGCCAATGATACATCAACATCAAGGGTTTGGAATGTGATGCTCCATAAACGGTCTGGTCGGCCTGGCCCTAGTTATAAACAGGACCTACATAAAACAGATTCACATCTCTTGCGAAATAGGACCCGAATACCACAGCAATCCTATACAGATATTGCCAATCATACTTCAATAACCAGATTCTTTCCCACAATGGTAGGCTCAAAGATCTTTGACGTGGTTGTCATCGGCGGCGGTCCCGTTGGATTAGCGGCAGGCTACGAGGTGGCCAAAGCCGGGAGTAATGTGATCATCCTCGAGCAAAACAACTTCTTCAATCAAGCTGGAAGCTCGGGAGATTTGGCTCGCATGTTTCGCACTATGTAAGTTGGGCAATGAGCAATACGCATGTGGATTTTATAACCTGTCCTAGGTATACCGAAGAGTTCATGGCCAAGCTTGCCATCAAAGCCATGAAGCATTGGGACGATCTTGAGAAAGATGCTGGAGTCTCCCTACGTTGGATGAGCGGTCTTTTAAACTTTGGTGACCCAGATATGGGTAGTGATACTCCCGAAGGTAAGAAACCCTCGTGCTTACGGGTTCCCAGTGAGTTAAAAATGTTGACGCTGATAGGCTCGCTGATGGGGCCAAAAGACAATCTGGACAAATTCAAGATGGCTTATGAGGAGCGTGAGTAATATTTTATCCTTCATTGCTATTCGGTACTGAACTACAAAGTGTCTGTGGAACAAATTGAAGAGCAATACCCGTTCAAGAATCTAGATCCCAATTGGAAGGGCCTCTTTGCTCCCGACAATGGAGTCATCAATGTGCAACTTCTGTTGCGTACACTCTATAGTCTGGCCAAGGATTATGGAGCCGTGGCTAAGCAACACACCCAGGTCAAACAGATTCGTCTCTCAGACAGGGATAGCTCCGTCTGGGAAGTTCACGCTGTTACTCACGACGCGCCTGTCACCTACTTGGCTAAGAAGATTATCATTACCGGTGGAAGTTACGTCAATCACGTCTTGAAGCCCAGTTTTGGTTTCAACTTAGACCTGGAAATATGGGAAATGGTTGCAACGTACTTCAACTCCAATGCTGGGCCCAATGGCACTATCTTTCCCTGTAAGTTGACTGTCTTCCTTTCTTGCTATGGCATATCTGACATTTCATCAAGCCATGTGGTTCCAGTTTGCGCCGTCAGTCGACAAGAGGTCCCGGCTCTTCTACGGCATGCCAGGCCTACCTTGGGGTCCTCCCAACGTTGTCCGAATTGCTGTAGATGCCGCCACTCGGAAGATTGATGACCCAAGCAAGCGAAAAGCCAGTATCTTTGATCCCCAAGATATCGAAGACACTCAGGACTTTGTCAGAGACCATGTTGTTGGTGTCGACCCCACCGTTCCGGCCTCGACGGTCAGTTGTCTTCAGACTAATGTCTTCGGTAATGCAAGCGAATTTCCTACTGGTCTGCCGCCACTAACGTCTTTAGATAACATGTTTGTGCTGGACTTTTTGCCAGAAAAGTACCTCCAAGGGGGCCCAGAGAAGAGTATTGCGATTTTCACGGCAGGATGGGCCATGAAGTTTGTGCCAACTCTGGGTAAAGCCCTTTCTGAGATGGTCTTGACTGGACATTCGGAGCTCGCTCTACCGCAGTTTGATATCACTCGCAAAGACTCTGAAGGCAAGGGAATCATTGTCGAGGACCAAAAGTCTACCACAGACTCGGAGCTGGCTGCGGCAAAGACTTTCTCGTGCAGCAATGGTGAGCAGGCCGAAGGCTCGTCATGCATAAAGAGGGAATCATAGTAGAGAGCTTTGGAAGCCTTGGGTATTTGTGATTATTCCGTGGTACAAGACAAATCTCTAAACCGATTTGCTGGAAACCTCATTAAGAAGCCTCCACTGGACTGCTATATCACGGAGGTACACGACTTCAATCCTGCATTTGCCAATCGGTGTCTATACGTCCTCTTTTGGTTGGTCGTTCCATATCCGCAACCTTCGTACGAATCTTTTGTGTCCCTTCGATGTTTATGAGCGTAGACCCTTCACTTGCAACTGGGCTTTTCAACAAGTGGATGGAACGTGGTGAAAACGTCGCTCTTCTCGGTGAGTTTGATGACCCAATAAGCCCTGGGGGTGACTTTTGGACATCTGCATCTCAGTCACGCTTATGACGGCGTCCTCGAGGAGGCGGAATCTTCATTGGCCGATTCCAACCGCTCTTCACAAGCCGGATCCAGATCCAATCCATACCCATCCTCGTGTTCGGTAATCTCGCCCAGGCTCCGTTTTGTAGGGCTATTGCTCCTACTCTAGCTCCGAGAGTAAGCGTTGAAAAAGTTTTGGCTTCGCACGAATTTCTTGCTCGTAAAAGTTTTCATTGTGGACTTGTTGGTCAGCCATGTGCCTGTCTCTTTATGAGCATACAAAACGCAATGGTGAGGCCAAGCTGCCATACAAATCTTGATAATACCGGCGCCCCAATTTCTGTCTGGAGAGAAACAGGACCCCTTTCATTAGGATAATCCTTTGTATTCCGGTGGCTGCTTCCTTAATCTCCAGCTTTGACGTATACCGAGAGAAGTCACCATGAAACTTCTCTCTCTGGGTCGTCGCTGGCGACCATGGTGGTGTGGAGACTGAGATGATCGGGGTGGCATAACAGCTCTCGAGTCCTTATGAGATGATATCCCGGCAAGTCCGCAGTGGGAATCTGGAAGATTGGGAGATAAACTCGTTATGTAATGATGGGCGCTTGGGCTCGGAACGGGTTGACCTGGACGCATATCAGCCAATACGCCACAAAGGTCTTACAACGGACTTTGGGCAGCTATCCGTTGTTGAAGTAGACTTACATGCTTTGAGCCATGACGCTTTGTCTTCCAATGTCTTAAAGTACTCATAATTCCGGTCTTCTTCGGCTTGTGCAACCGGATCAATGTGCACAGGCTCGAGGGGGCCAAAAACTTTGCGTTCGACACGCTCAAAGCCAGGCTGTAAGACATTGTTTTGGTACTCCCAAAATATAATATTATCGACATATACCATTTTTGTGCCACGATATCGGATCCTCTTTTTATCGTCCAAGTAGACGTCGGCTTGTGCGGTGAATCTACGACCGGCAGCGCCCATACATCTACAGCTGAGTAGCTTATTGCGGATTGATTCCTTCACATTTTCTAACAGTTCGATGGGCGAGGAGTCTGGTGTTGGCGACCTCGAGCGCCGGCGATCTTCGAGTTCTTGGAGGGCTTCTTTTGTGAGGTTCATGATTGATTAGGTTTTGAAGGATAGAGAATGAGAACGTAAGATAAAGGTGAAGGGAGTGCTAAAAGTAAAAGAGAAAAAAAAAGATCTGTCTACTTGAAGATCTACTCGGGCGGCTAATGAAACTGCTTGCTGGGTTCATTGTCTCATTACAACGCCACGGCGCCTAATATGGATGAGACTATATGTCATCGGGCGTCTTGAAGTGGTATAGACGCATTTGATTTTACCCAACAACTTTACCAACAATGTAATTTCATTGGTTGTGTTGTCGAGTAACGTGGGATGTCTGAAGAAATATTCCGAGGCATAACCTAAGAGTTCTTTCTCCTTGGTCTTTGCTGCTAGGCCCGGACTAGGGGACGGGGCATGAATGGACACTGTAGTGACTTCTTGAGAAGGGTGCGACGAGTCTTTGGATCTCAAAGCGCGTTTTTCGACGCGACTCATGTGAGCACCTATGCTGCCTCGGAATGCATCTTGAACTGTTCGGCTAGCAACTTGTCCCACCTCGATGTTCAGAGCAACCGGGTGCGCAGAACTTGAAGCTCTATCCGTGCTCTGTGGAAGTGCAGAATTGACAGTGTCAAGACCCAAATACGTGATACAGATCTCGCCAGCGAGTTGATCACATTCTCTTATATCGACGTGGAGTGTGGAGAAGTCCCCCGAACCAGAACTCAGTAGGTATTCATGGATGGAATGGTGGCTGAAATGGACTGTATTGTCTGTTTCCTCAATACACACTAGGTTCTCACACCATAGTATAACTCGTTCGATGCCGCTAACTAAGTCGTCTGGGTGTAGATCTTGTTGTCCTGGCTTAATTGAGAGCGCTTCTCGGAGTTGAGGTAATGTGAGTGGTCGGTAAGCTGCCGTTGTCCACGCAAATGTCTTCTTAGCAATCTTTTGGTGTCGATGCTGTATAATTCGTCCCAATGCACGATCAAATGTTCTCGGAAGGTCGGTAGGAATATCCTGGAGTGTTTGCCTGATCTCTCTGTCGGTCTTCCGAGAGCATATATCTTGAATAGTAAGAAATGCCCATAGAAACCTGTTTATAAAAAGGAAATCAGTTAGTACTAACCCTACCAGGCGATATTCATTCGGTAACCTACATTCCCTCCTCCTTTAGCTTGATTATGTCGAGGATCTCATCGATAATTTTCAGATTTCCTACGACGAGCTCACCCGATTCTAACTTGGTATTAATTACGTCCTCAGCGAATGCGATGTTATCCGTGCTGGTGTTGTCTGTCCCGGTCCGTATCCGCTGAATGTTCGGGAAACAGTGATCTAGTGTCTGAGAAATGGTTTCTCGGGATGAAAATAGAATTTTCATACGATGAACTGTCGGAAGTTTTCCTAAAACTCCTGAAAAGAACTTGAATAGACGCGATTGTTGCTCTTGGTCGCACTCATCTAGCCCATCGAGAATGATAAACCAATCCTTAGTAGCCTGCGATGCAGCTACACAAAGACTTGCGAGGGAATTGAGAGAGAAACGAGCTCTTTTGGCCTTTTCAAGGCGGTTGGTAATTCGAAATGCAACTTTTTCGTCCAGTCCGTCCATAAGAACAGCTGATAATAATTGCTGAACACAAGAGCGGATGATCGTTTGGGCGACCAGGCTCTCAAAATCGTCGAATCGAAGGAATAAAAAGGATATAAATTGTCCAGTACGATTCCTTTGGCACAGTTTCTCGACGATGGAAGATCTAGAAATAGGGCGTGATTAGAAAACAAAGCTATAATTGAAATCGATGCACATACGCTAGAATTGTTTTCCCGGATCCGACTACCGATATTTGATTAGCAAGATAGAAATCATTTCAGTCTCAAGTAGCAGTCAACTGACTTTTTCCTGTGATATGGAGAACAGCCGACTCCTTGCTTTTACGCCAAGCTCGGAACTCGTCCATGCTGAAAGCCCAATCAGCGGTGCCATTATGACGGTTGTTGCGGGCGTTGTTGAAAGCCAAATTGTGATCGTACGATGAAAGCTCATTGATGAAACGCCGTCGATCTTTTTCTACATGACCAGCAGATGAGTCAGCTGTCAACCTTCATCCAGGGTCTTGTCACGAATTCACACGAGTGGGGCTTACCTCCTGCACTCCTTTTTCTTTGGAGTTCCAAAGCTTTTGTATCGTTTCTGAGCGTCGAGACCCAAGTGTGAAAGGATTTACGGTGCTCTGCAGCCTCATATCGCTCTCTACCTTGCAGTTGCTGTTCATTGCGATCGGCTTGAGCCTTGGCTAAGTCGATCTCACCCTGTACGTTTTCGGCATTTCTCCTGATATCTTCCACAAAGCCTCGAAGCTCAGCCTGGAAGGATTGCGTCACTGCTTTCCAAACATGATCCTTCACTTACCAAGTATTAGTATAATGTGCGCATGATATTCTCTATCTTGACTTACAAGGACGGCGAATCGCAATAAGGATTTTCTCGCAGCACGTGATAACAGCAGTATGAAATTGACTTACTGAATCCTTGAGACGAGGGTTATCAAAGATAACTTGATAATCAGCAAATCTCGAGCATAACATGCCAAAGCCATATAATAACTCAACAAAGGACTGGAAGTAGGAGGTGAAATTAGAAAGAACCTGAGAAGTATAATACATTAGTAATCTGTAACCAAATCAAAATGTAGCGAGATTTATTCACCATAAAGGTAAGCTTAACAGAGCCCCAAATTAGTGCGGCTAGGTTGGGATTAGATTGGATATAAGTATCCACAACCGGCGTGAACTGTTCGATTGTTTGGAGGAAGGAAGCCAGTCTCGACGCTACACTCTTCCCCCTCCGGTTTTTATCACGTCTATCTAAGTCTGCTGTGAATGTAATAATTGACTGAGCATCATGAGAGGCCCCCTTCGGTCTTTGGAGTCCTTTTCGATCCTCATCAGTCAAAATCGCATGGAAGCCGGCAATACTATTCTCTAAGTCCTGAACAGCTCGACTAGATTTGGCTCGGCCAGCGCCCGAGCTCGACGTAGCGAGCTGCAGATTTGAGGGCCCAGCAAAGCTCATGATGCCGGAGGAAGCGCACTGATAGGAACGGTGACAAGACGAATGTTGAATGATTGGAAAAATACCGCAGAGGGTTTTGGACATTTCATAGAGCCTGATTTCGCCTCACGTGCATCCGGCGGGTACTTTTGCATGCATAATCTGATTGGATATTGTTCAAATGGTAAGGCATAAACACATTCTAGTAGTACTTTCTACGCTACAAGGGGCTCTACATTGGTTTTCTGAAATCCCTCTAGATTGTCACCCGTGCTTGAATCCTTTTACTGAGCAAGACCCCGTTAAAGATGAACACTGGTGATCATTACCACACTACAACGTTGCCGTGTTGCCAAGCATCAATTCCTCGGCAGTAGTTATAACCGAGTTGATAAGAACCGTGGTCAAAAGCTCTAAGTCTACCGATCGAGCTGGTAGAGCTCCTTCGAATACACATCCGACTTTTAGTCCTTGGACTTATCGGGTGATATTTTGGATGCTCAAAGACAGCTTCATCTTCGCTCAGCCGCATTTAGGAGTCGTGTCCCACTTCCCGTGCGGGCACTGAGCCTCGTTTATGCACCACCCCCGCTATACTCAGCCACATGGCTGCCCCTTCCACGACAGGCCAGGTTCCCAGTGGCAAAACCAACCTTGGAAAATATCAGGCTTCAATGGGCAGATCGTCGTTGATGCCTAACTAACACATCTCGGCTATCTTAAACTCTCTATCCAGAATATCCGGTTTTCCGGGCGGTTGGCCCCGTCCGTCAATCTCCATAGAAGCTAAGGATTATCATCATCTAGGTACGCAAGCTGGTAAGTTGAACCAACCTCGCAAGATACTTTTGAGTCAGGTATAAATTTTCATCAAGATCTTGGTCAATGTCTAGGCGAAACAATAGGTGATAACTCAACTGAAGTTGGCCTAACCAAATCTAGCTGCGAAACCACGTTGCGAAAAAGTTAATGCCGCAGATATTGGAGGCCCTGAGACTCGAAGTGGAAAACCAGCGGAGAGCACTGGTCAATGAGTAATAACAAAGGACTTATGGGCGTAATTACTTAAACGGGATACTCAGAACAGGTAACAAGAAAGGGATTAATTATTCGAACTTCTTAATAATAATAATAGGTGTTGCTTATTCAATAGCTAGCTAGCTAACTAGATCAAGTCTTTTACAATGGGTCCTTGATTTTGATGACCTTCCCGATTGCGGCTGATTGCATTCACACCCGACCCACATTTTACCACTTTGGGAACAGAAGTAAATACATGATTGGCTGAATTTGGGGAAAACCTTCGGACGAAAAACCCCTCTTGTCACATGCTTCGAACTTCTTAAGATGGCCATAGTTTGTTGCACGCTTACCCTAGAGCCACCTCGCACTCTCCGCCACTAAAACTTCAAGAATCCATCCTAGGTACCAACTTTAGTCGTATCGAATTTCACGGCGCCCATTATTGCCATACTTTCTCTGCATGGAAAAATTACAGCCTTTAGCCGTTCCTGCTCACTGATTTTTGCACTATAGAACTGTGTTGGGAAATGCACCCCTGCTGAGATTTCTACCTCTAGAACGGGTCGCTATTGACCTAGATTGCATGGGAACAAGATCATGATACAAATTCCATAGCCTCTCCCGCACGATTATGTTACCAAGTTTTCTTTCAAACACTGATGGAATGTTGGCGGCAATTGAATATCCATACTTGGATCGTACGTCAATGTTGAACTTGGGAAATCTTGTGTTACCAACTGCTTCAAGTTCTGGGTTCTTCTAGCTAGTAGCTGAGCTATAAGTCAATATAGAGGCCTATCTTAACAATATCTCTACAGGTCTATTAGATAAACCAGAATCGCTTTTTCAACTTATTATATAGTATCAAAATATTTATTACATGGACTCTTTTAAAGTTTTACCTCTCTTTGTCATTTGACCTTGTTAGATATATATATATATATCTAATCCTTTTACCGCAAGACGTAATCGTCCACCCTTACCCCCCTCTTCCTAAGACTATCCAATGTGAGTCTCGGGTCAAAGATCGTCCATCGATCTTCCTTAGCAATATACCAAAACGGGTCGCCACCACTGTCGTAACGAAGTTCCCATTCTTCCGGGATAGGAATATTATCCAGCCGCGGGTCTATGCGCTGCCGCTGTCCTTCTGGATTCTCAAAGTGAGGATCTCCAATCATTTTGACAAAGCGTAGTCGCCAGCCCGGTGGCATCTCGCCAAGGATTGCTTCGCTGGATAAGAGCACTGGGTGAGAACAAGGACCTTTTAGTTTGTACTCGCCGTCTTCTATTGACCGAAGGACCATAGGGAAATTGCAGCCAAGAAATACAACAACGAGGTCACCAGGCTGACAATTACACGGCCCCAACATCATGTAGCCCATTCTCGTCTGGTATATGGAACGATGACGCAAGTAGTCAGTCAACTTTGCGAGTTGGGCACCGAGCGTCTCACTATGGGAGCTGATTCGCTCCGCCAACTGCTCTTGCAGACTGTTGATGTATGGAGGATGAACGAAGAAGTCGTTTATCAGCAACATGAGGAAAAATTGCCGAACCTGTTTGGAATTCCAAGTCTCTGGATCGTGACCTAGAAAGCGACGAGCTGCCTCTAATACAGTAGCTTCGAGCTGCGCCTGGGAATCTCGGCCGTCCTGAGGCCCGACTAGCTCCGTGATGTAGTCGCAACGGATTCCTTGTAACCGTAATTGCTCTTTAGTGAAGGCATGTCCCTCCTCTTCTGAGCAAAGGGCAGCGCGACCGGCCATCATGGGCCGCAGATGCTGCTGTACCCGCTCCAAGTCAGGGATCCATGTCGGCTCGGACGCCGAGTCACACAGTGCTAGCAGCTTGAGATTTCCATGCCAGGTCGACGCCCGAACTAAAGCGTCGCGATGGACGTCCTTGATGTTTTTTCTATAGTCGATGACGATTTTGCTGGCAAGGTCGCCCTCTGCAAGACCTAGCAGGGCGAACACCCTATCCCTAGGCTCTGTAACTTCGGAGCCTCGTGTGAAAGCCACAAGCGAGAAAAAGTCCCTCAAGTGTCGAAGGTACGAAAAGGTGCGTACGTTGGTGAATTCGATCATCGTGTGGATATTAACTTTGCCAGCCAATGCCTCCCTTTTTTGCGCAATTATCTCGATTGCGTTCATGAAATGCACCCATAGTATGCTGTGGCCGCCGGCCTTGACGATGGTGTCTTCTCCTGCCACTAGGACTTCCTGGCGTACCCATAGTCTACGGAACCAGGTCCGCGATATCAAGGATACTACGGCCTGCCACTGGTTGTCAGAGAAGGGCAGCGGCTTGGACCAGGCGTGTACAGCATCTGAGTCCCTATACATGATGAAATCAGCCTTGTCTTGCTTGAAGTTCATTCGGTTGTGCAACATGTCCTCCTGCCCGTTGGTCAAGTCTACGCAGTCGGCGAGCTCTTGCAGTACGCCGATGGCGATGGGGGTATGTTCGTCTGCAGGGCCGAGCCAGGCGATCACGCGCTGGGCGTGCTTGTATACATCGCGCATGCGCCGGACCTGCGCGGCTCGTTCATCGAGATCCTGCTGGTTGATGCATATTGAATCGGCCCAGAGGGTCTTAGCCATTTGGCTATCGTTTTCGTGACGGAGCTGACGTAGAGCAAAGGCCAGATTGCGGCCGATGGGGAGTGATCCAGAGGACTTCTCTTCGCAGGTGTATGACTTGCCGTGGCCAATCGGTGTCTGGTGCCGGAGATCTATGTAGTCTGGGTTTGACTGGTCGCCCCAGGTATATGACAATGCGTCGTATGGTGTAACGTGCTCGCCGGGGACATGCTTAACACGGATAAGGGCACCCGAGAGGGCGTCGCCTTCATTTCCTGGGTCGAGAGCTAGCACCCTAATCTCGTTCTCCTCCAAAGCTGTGTATTTGAAGTTGCTGGTGGTCATCACGAGCATACGGTAGCGAAAACTTAATTTCGGTTAGGTCAGTGCTTGATGCGGGCTAGGGTATATTTATAGTGCGCTCAAGGTCTATCGTAAATCCTCAGTAAATTAACCGCGCATATTGCGTCACTAAGTGCGGATGGGTTAGCATCCTTCCTTTCTGAGCAAATTACGCAAGAAGGAGGCATAATAGTCTAGTGCCTCTAGGCAAGCTGGCCACTCATGGCCACGCAAATGGACTCAAGGCTTGCATTAGCTTACACTAAGCGCGGAACAAGCACAATTTACTGAGAATCTACGGTAGTTACATTGCAAGCCACTGGCTAAACCCCGGAAAGCTTTGGCAGTGAGACCCACGCTAGGAGTCTAGAGCTCGCCTCTTGCAGCGGGGCGAGTCCGTTTTCAGGCTCCGGCCCAGCTCCGGGACTCGGCCCCACATGCCTGACACGAGTTCCGGTAGATTTGCTTTCACACTGGTACCACTACTACCTTCAGGCTTTACGGCCAGCGGCTCTCTGAATCCTACTTCGGTTCGCAGTACTTGTACAAATTATGTCATGTCATTCTCCATATTAGCATTTTTGGTATAATCGTCGCAATATCTACCGCGATGGTCATCAGTCTAGTATGTATGTGGATATGAATTAATGCGCTACATTCTAAGAGCAACTGAATCAATTCGTAATTTTTTTTTCGGGAAGGCTGTAGTTGTCAAAGTCTACCTGCAGCAGACTATCTCACAGCTCGTTAGCGGCAAGATCGACTCAGAAAAGACAAAAGAACAAAAAGGCGGCCCAGCTGATAAGAAATGGTGAGATAGTAGGTCGAATGACAGTGAGTTGCAGATACAATAGGAACTATATTGTTTGACACTGTTGGTAAGCTCTTCATAGCAGCGAAAGTGGCTATAGGCAGCCTCGTTGAAGCATCGATCTCGTTTGACTCACTGATGGGTTTTGTGAGTTACGACTGTCAGACCCGATGGAGGGTAAAAGTCAAAGCATGGGCGTAATAACATTCAGAGTTCAAATTCGATACGGCGGCGCTGCAGCTGACATGACCAAGATCGACTGCCAAGTCTACCATGTGTTTCAATATATCCCCTTGGATTCCAAAGCCTCCATCATGGCCACGTTCAGAGCAGGTGGTTTCCAGACGGTGTTTGATTGATCGAAAGTGTCATTCCTGTCCTAAGTCGATGACAGCCTGGTAATTTGAGTAATCGTCTATAGCCAGTCGCTGTATTCACGGACAACCCTCCGTGAAATAGGTCATGGGTGACTCGCTCACCTGGGACAGGGGAAAAATAATCGAGAGACGGTCGGCTATCGGTTCATGAGGAGCAGGCAGGATCGTGTTGTAAGGGTTGATCAATACGACGTAATAATGATGGAAAGTGTACCACAGGAAGATTCGAGGAGTGACACGGGGCTTCTGAAGGACAACCCCAACGTTGGCCACGATCAAGTTGATGAAGCTGCTTGTTAGTCTGTGAAGACCCCTGGAGCTTCTCCCTCATAGTCTGGTGTATTTGTCACAGCTTTCCCAGAAATGTCGGATTGGCGCCCTTCACAACATTTATGGTTAGACGACGGCCCTGGAATGACCTCCATTGTCCACCACGCCCGTCTTCGTTCCCAAATCTGAGCCACCGCGTCCAATTTAAAATGTTGTCTAATTGGCGATTGTACTAGGGCTGGAAGACAGTTCTATTATAATATCGTCCTCGTTCAGATCCGAACAGTGTACAAAGGTCGGCCATACCTATAGCCCCTGAACAACCTTGGAGGGTACCATCTGGCTTTATCTTCGAACGTCTCGTACTCTAGTGATAGTGGACGAATATCGTCAATGTCCACTGGGGGTGACCGGCTTTTAAAGAGCTCGCTCTCGAGGTCATTCCATAGAACGTCTGACGTCTTGTGTCTATACATCTTGACCATTCTCAACCATCGAAAACCAGAGCCAGTGCCACAATTAGGGTCATCACACCAAAGCACACCCTTGGTCGTGTCGTTGAGAATCGGATGTTGAGTCGTCTTAAAGTCAAGGTTGGCAAGCCACCCGAAACTTAGCGGATCGAAGTTACGCCACCGGTAGGAGACTCGAAGCGTGATATAGCTATCACCATTGAATGCTGTATCTTGATGATGTATCCACGAGTAAGATGTACCGCAGTGCCGACAACAGTAGTTATGATTTTCGCACCAGTGGGAAACGTATCTTTGACAGGAAGAAAGCCCTGACGGTGGGAAACATGGGCAACGAGAGGATATCAGGCACCTTAAAACCGAATCCTTCTGGTCCGCGAAGTGCTTGCAGAGATATTTGCAATTCTGAAGCTGCTTGTCCAGCTGGATCTGAATGGTTTGTATGTCTGTAGACTGATCATATGCCACACGCAACAGACAAAAGTCTCTTTGGACATGGACATAGCTTGATAATGGAGAAGAATAGATGTTGAACTTTGGAGCACAGTAGTATGGGCTGTAACTCGTGCTCCCTGTGATAATTGAAAATAAATGTTCAGAGTCCGAACAAGTAAAGCTTATGTGACTATTGTCAAACGGGGTCTTCCGTTGTGTCTTTTTGAGCTGCATTGACAATTTGTAATGGTCACAAATACTGAAATAACCAAGGACTCCCAAGCAGGAGGCTTTCTTCTCTCGATTTGTTGGAAAGAAAAAGGCTGGGTGCCACTCGTCGCAGGTGGAGCAATATACCGGCTCCCAGAGGGAATCCATCTGTCGCACAAGATCACCCAAGTCAGCGAGGAGGGCGCATCCTGTACAGAGGTGTGTACGTAACAAAATGTTTCTGATCGTCCGGAGTTGCTCAAAACCCGCTTCAGTGATGCAGTAGCTTTCGTGTTCTGATCGAAGGATTTCACGACCGAAATCTTTCAAGGCCCTATCATGAGACAGGCGACGAAAGAGACGACAAGTTTGACGGAGCATATAGATAGAGCTGTGTGGGAGGTGTAGCATGATGTTGAGTAGAAGCTCGTGGGGTAGTTGAAGTAATGCGCCCTGGCAAGTAGTGATCTCTGAGCCATATGGACGACATGTGTCCGTTGTGGGTAAAGACGAAACATTCTCTTCGGTAGGTGTTGCCAGATCAACGACAGGTCTTGAAGGCGTAGGCCAAATGGCTTTCAGCAAACGAGAGCGGAGTGATAGCCGCCTTTTAACAATGATACGCCACACCAAAGTGTCCATGGTTAGGTTGTCAGGATGAGTCTTGCGGTTGAATGAATTGTGAAGACTGGCTTGGGCTAAATACTACATTTTTGTACCTGTCAAAAAAAGTTATTTGAACTGAAAGTTTATCTTGCGTTGACGATGTGGCTTGATAAATGCTTAAAAAATGGGTCGAAAGACTTTGGTGGTTGTGTGCTGAGACTTTGACTCGTACAACCACAACACCAAGCCTCTTAACTCTAGCCACTTCCCATGCGTTTTAAATGCCTTCAGGCTTCAGTTGTAGCTCACAGTCTGACAAAAGGTGCTGCGCCTGACCGCTCCGACCTCATTGATCAACGCGGGTCAGTAGCGGTTTTTCTACCTGCGCTTCAGAATGCATCAGGAATACCATTGCCGATCTAGCATCTTACAGTGACAAGGTGATCTGAAAGGTATTTAAGAAGCGTACTAACCTTTGATTGCACCAACCCCCCCTGCTAAAATGATTTTCGATTTGACCATAGGGCTATGAGGAGCGTCACAAGTCATTCGGTATCAGCTTTTGACAAGCTTTTCTTCTCGTGTGCATGCAGCCCTAAACCCTGCAACTCGGCCCTTCTCAAGCATGTCCGATGTAGGTAGGTCCAAACCCAAATTTGCCTCCACATCCGCTTCACGAAGACCAGCTTCGATGATGCCCTGTCTGATCACGTGCACAACATGCGACGGACTCGTCATCGATGTCGAAGCGCCGCGACTTAGGGGTTGACAGTCGTGGACGAATGAAACTAATCTGATGCCATGTTATGTACCTGACTGGATGAAACTGAATACTTCCTCTTTCTATGAAACTCACTAATTGTTCCTGTTTAATCTTGCCCCCCATTAGTTAATCTTCTTCCTTGGTTGATCAACTTTGCGAACTCGAACATGATATTGGCTCATTAAGGCTATCTTACATTTTGCAACAAATCTTCCAAGTGAACGGCTGATGGACTTGGTCCTCAGTCTTCGGTGGGGCAATTGTCTTCCGCCGATGAAGAGGAAGAAGAGTTGGGCGTCAGGGTGCCCAAGGTTGTGCAATGAACTTGAGGTTACTTTTGCGTAGGATGCTGCCCAGAAGCTGAAGCTTTGCGCAAACTGGCCGGGCAAACCCAATTATGTGGCTTCCCTCGAAGATATTGTTGGATACGGAGGAGTTAACAAGGTCTTGGCTTTGCCAATGTACTCGTTGGATTAAGCGTTTGTGCGGTAGAGTTCACTGATAAGAAAGCTCTTTTCAGCCGCGCGGGCATGTCAAGAAAGAAATCTTCACCAAACTTTCGATGGCTTGGGGTATGATCGCAGGATGAGGGCAGTCGCATATGGGTGCATGGCTTGGGAGAGCTGAGATTGCAGCGTCTGGTTCACGCGGTGTTATTATAGCTAAGGTCAAGGAACAACCACTTCAACGAAAACACATTGGGCACTGAGGCCTACCCTAAATCACTAATAGCAAATTCCTTTATAGGCCACTTTCAGTTACAATTCCTGGCCCGGGCTATCTTGGACGTGTTCCTCCTGTTGATGGTTATTCCGATGATCTATCTGCCAGCTTCCTAAAGTTTGGAGACAGAGCTCCTGATAGATTTCAGGGATGTGCAGGCGGTGTATTCAAGGAGTGGTTCTTGTCTAACGTTTTTTTATGATAAATACGATAAATCTTGTCTTATCATGCAGCGCACGCTTCACCGATGGCGTTTTCAAGTTTTCTTACTCAGAATGAAGAAAAAACAGGCAATTATTCGATCAAAACAAAGGAAGCCTGGAACCGAAGCTACAAGAATAGTCCGTTATTGTTAGTGATTAATTGTTTGACTTTACGTCGTGACGGTAATGGAGTCTTGGTGGTGGCTGGTGTTGTTCATCACAGTGGCTGGTGCTATGGCTGTGCATTATCTCTTCCTGTCCTCACCCACAACACCAAGCCAACCAAGCTTGGATCTTGTTTACCTCTCACAAATAACCTCGAAATCACGAAATACCTGGGAAGCAGCCGACCCTTTGCTCTTTGCCGAGGCACGGAGCTTGCGTAGGGACTCAAACATGGGTGGGCCGATCTCGAGACCCTACCCAAGAGCCAAGTGACAACGAGACACGACAATGTCTAATAATGGAGAATCAAACTTGACCAGTCGGCATGCCTTTTCGCTGCGAAGTCATTGGCATTAAGCATTCGAGTCAAGAAATCGTGGGGGCAGTGAACGAAAACAAGTTTCCAGTCACACTTTATGGTTTGACATATCACAAGAGAAACACATTCCGCCACATGTTACAAATTAATCAACCCCCTCGTTGTGGCTGAGATGAAGGCTGAAAGCTGAAAATCATGGCGTTTAGAAATCAGCCTAAGAGGCTGTCGCTTCTAACTTAGCCGGAGAACCCATTCCTCCGAGGCATGTAATACCCAGAAGCCTTACTCAAGCCCTATAATCTTATCTAGGCCATGGCTCCAGTATAATACTTTGCTACATCTAGGCAAATAGAAGCCCTAATCACTCAGATTTGGAGTAAGAGCTATGTATTGTAGCATCTACCAGTTCAGCCCAGGGCTTTCAGAATATACTAATTCATGAATACCTTGCTATTCTGACTCCTATTAGGCATGAGCATAATGAAGGTATACAGTATGTGTGATGACAGTGACTCAAGTATATCTAAATATGAGGAGGAGTGCGGCTGAGCTGAAAGCCTTGGCGTTCTGAAACCAGGTCATAGGCCACCGCCAAGGAGTGGGCTCCCTTACATACAAATAGCCGTTCCCCTCTCACAGCAAGGCTATTCTGAAGCAGAGCTATTGTATTTTCTATTTTTTACTCTCAGGTGTCCATTTCCTAGCTTCCCCGTAACCATGGTGGTTTATAGACCCAGACCTGGCTTGTATGATGGAAGCCCCTCGGGGGGAAGCAGTGGAATAGGAGCTACTCCAGACGGAGCATACAAGGCTGGCACGTATAGACCCGCTCTCAGACCTTGGCTTGGTACCAACTACGGAGACTACAACCTAAATAGCTCGGAGACGTTGCTACCGCCGATCCCCCTTGAATGGATAATCGCTCCATATGGTAACGGTAAACCAGATTGTCCCTCGGCGAATACCACCCTCGGTGTTTTTGCGGCAACTTCGCTCATTCCGGTTTTATTTCTCACGGTCTTTGGCCGCAGAACCATTGTCAACAGGCTTACCATGGGTAAATTAGGAAAGAAGGGCGGTAAAGGCATTTATTTTACCTGGCTACTAGGTCTCACCATCAACCTCTTCGGTAATCTTTTTGCTATGATGGTTGTCACGGGCACAGACGGATATGAACACCTAAGGAAGAGCACCGTTTTCGCATTGTATGCGTCCCGTCCGAGCTTCACTATGACTTTCATGGCTCTACTGCGCATTCTTGTATTTCGACGCTCTGATGGCGAGGCCAGTGGGGAGTATGTCTACGTTGATTCGTACATTTCCTCGGCCGTCGGAGAGCTTATCCTGCAGACCATTGCGGCGGTGTTCATTGGAGTCACTTGGAAGAGATTCCCCAACCAGCCAATCAAGGAGTATATGGGAGGAGCTCTCGTATACATGCAGGTTCTCCCTGCTATCACTCTCATATGTATGATAGTGGTTCCCTTCTGGCACCGAGACCCCCGTCCTCGAAAAACGCCCATGCGATGGTTGTACGCGCTGGTGGCCATGTGGTGCTTTGTGGCAGTCGTGACGGCTTCATGGGTCTATTGGACGCAGTTCCTTTCCCTCCCAGGATCGCTGTAAGTAAAGCATAGCGTTGAGGAAGCCAATATGAGATGTCTGAGTAAAAATACTGATATTGTAATTCTAGGTGGTGCCCGCCCAAGCTCCTTAGCCAGGCAGCGATTTGGACAGTATTTTCTACTCTAGGCAAGTAGCATAGACCTTGAACACTTCTGGAGTCGCTCGGAAGCTTTACTAATAACCTTGTCAGCTGGTTTTGTTAGTGCCTAGTTAGGTACCTCGGAATAGGTCATGTCTTTATATGCTGCTATGTTTATGACCAGGGGAGGCGAGTCTTTAAGTTGGGATTGCCTGTAGTATTTGCTGCCGTCAAAGTCAACGAAAATGGAAGACTGAGCATTGATCAACGGAGTTGAGTTGTAGAATTAGAGGAAGGATACATGGAAATGACATCCCATCTTCCTGGCTGTACAACTGGATGACTTGGAGAAAGTTAGGGTGATTCTTCGATTGAGTACCCAATTCTTTCTCGCGAAGCATTATGACTATCGTCAACCTCAGAGAGTCGGGAGTCCCGACCTTGACAGTAGATTTGAACTCGGGTGACATTACTCTCAAGCCAACAACGAGCCTATTACTCCATGGATCCAATCCAGGGCTCTCCAGTCAATATCAGCTCAAACTTCATCTGGTGTAGATGCTCCTTGAGCCTCTTGCCTACGTTGCAGTAGACATCTTGTGACCGTGCAAAGCGTACACTCCAGCCATACAACAGCGGGGTTCATGATCTTCGGCATGTGCAGCACAAGGTTTTCCACTAACGCTCATCAGAATGGACACTAGCAGCTACTAAACGCATGTCTAATCAGTCTTGAATTATTGCTTGGTAAATATTGTTAAGCTCGCCATATTAAGTATGTAGTCCAATATCAGTCCAAGATGGAAACTCGTCCTCGTGTCAGAACGACATACCCAACCTGCACCTACACATAGCACTAGACTTTGTCTCAAACAGGTGTCCTACAAAGAAGTTCGGTGATCAAGAAGGCTGTTTGGCAAGGCGGAAGAGTGATGCTGGGTTGTTAAAATGCTTGGCCTTCCGTCACGGCAACTCCATTCGGACTAAAGCTAATTAAATTGGATTTTGGGTTTTCAGCCAAGTTCGCACCAACGCTCAACCCTTGTTTAGACTGAGGCATTAACCACAAGCTATGGCAACCGCAGCCAATAAGATGATACAGGTCGCAAAGGCAATGTCAATATGTCGGGAGTGTCTTTTCCAATCCCCATTGACTCTACCGTCAATCTTATGCCATTCCCAATTCTTAACAGCTTGATATTCTTCCAGCAAGTGAGGCTTGGTCGGATCGGGCAGTATGTCTGTCAGATCGAACATAATTTTGAACCCCAGTTTGACAAATCTCTCAATTATTGGGTTTGGATGACCGATCTGCTGCTGGTCACGCACCTTGGGCGTTACCACTGTTAGGAGAACCTGACGGCCAAGCCAATGAAGTTGTCTGTCTTGTTGTTAGCATATGCCTAGTTCATTAAATTTTGCCTCCGACCTTGGAAACCAGCAAGTACTAAACTCTTCGATAAATGCTACCGCAAGCTTGTGACCCTTTTTCCTGTCATCCTCGCTGGTCCACCGATCAAAAGGGAGTTCTTGAAACCATTTATAGAAAGCCTCAAGCTCTTCCCAGTTTCGAGGAAAGTTGGCACCATAGTTGCGGCTGCCAGCTAAAGGCTCGGTCTTGAATTGAGTCAATACACGTTCTGCCCAAATAGGCCATGCAGCTGCCAAGTGCGGGTGAGGCTCTTGATTTCGCGCCCCGGTAAGCTTTCGAAGAAATGTTTCGAAATAAGCAGATCCAATAACTGACATCTGCCCTTCCCAAGGAGTACTGAACGTCCCAGGCAATTTTCTCCATAACCCGGCATGGAGTTTGTTGACAACTTCAATGCTGTCCTTTGTTTCTTGTGACCCACTGCCATACCACATCCAATCCAAGAAATGGTTCTGAGTCTCATAGAAGCGGCGATGGGGAACCCGCCAGGACTTCCCCGTAGAATGTATAGCGGCGGCACCAGCTGGTGTCTGCGTCAAGTGGATGAATGTCGAGCAGTATCCAATTGCAACGGCAAAACTTGTCCCGGTGAAAAAATTTGCCGTCCTGATGAGCTGATCATATTCGGTCTCAGGGTCGAGCTACTCAAATCATGAACATAGTGCTATCCAATTTTGTCAAAGTGACTTACTTGATCGAAATACTTCGAGATCCACTTGCCTTTTCGCTGTGAAACTGGTGGCCATTCTGGAAGTGGACGCTTAGGTTTCGCTGGTAGACTGGGTTGTCTTGCGTTCTCTTTTGACTGATTGGTATCATCAGTTCCTGGTGGTCGTCGATCGGATATATCTAGCTTATAGGATGCTGGGTGTCCCTCGTGCCAATCCATTAAAGCCGACATTAGGAATTTTTCAGAAGTAGAACAGATTTGATCTCCAGGAGCACGTACAATGGCAATTTATGATATCAAGTTCTTCGACTTACTATCTTTTCTCTCTCATCTTATATTTGCCAGGTCACCAGCATTTTATGGGCTTCACTAGGGCTCCGGAAAGCTTATTGTCACCGGTAGTTTGTTCGGTAGTGATTGATAGTGATGCGGTAGGGTGAAGCGTCCGTTGCCGCTTAGTAAAGTGTAATCTGAACCAATGACCTACTTTTCCAAGTTTAATTGTCCAATGACATTGCCAATTAATAAGCTCAGGTAAGAAGTAATTAACCCATTGCTTTACCGCTAAAATGTACGTGATTAATCCCTGTGATACCGCTAAAACGAAGTACCTGTAGTCTGATAGAGATACCTCTGATTACTTAATAATAAGAGAAGATCAGCGTGCCGATCGTCTGTCGACCATCATTTTCCTGCATTTGCCAACGTGAAGAGATAATCAGTCGGCTAGCACTTTTCTTGCAAAGGTTTCCATCCTGACTATGTAATATTGGTGCCTTTCCAGAAGGTATGCTTTAACTCTAATAAAGAACGCAGTATTTCCACAATTTAAGCATAATACTCTATGCTCCCGCTATAATTATCCTGATAACTTACTTGCCCTCGCCCTTGTAGTCCTTTGGACATCTGGCCCGTCTGGGTGCTAATTCCCTTCAGATGTATTCCAGAGTCACCATTTCTGCTCACTTGACTCGGTTCGGCCTTTGTCTACATTGTTAGTACACTCATGCCGAGATAGACTTCGAGTGCGCATTGCGTCGCTCAGAGAGAGGTGGCAGCTAAACCTCGATCATGTTCCGACTACAAGAAACTTGGGCATGTGATCATGATTCAGAAAAGATAATCGTTCGCCTTGGTTGTGTCATTTCTCTCAGGTTTCCACCATGCGAATTCCGGAAGGCTTGTTGAAGCACGAGTAAGTTGAGCCACTGTGAGTTTTTTAGGTCTCAGGTCCTTAAGCTATAGTCATGCCACAACGCGTCTTGTAGGGTCATAAAAGGCGCCACCTCCCATATAGAGAGCGATTGGATTCATTTCCCCACATCATGGATTATGATGTTATAGAGCCGGGTCAATCATATAAGCCAACACCTTCATAGCGATTTCACATCTGTACGTGTTCTCGGTCTATGCTGTCAACTGCCTGTCTGTCATGCCCATGAATGAGAATTACGAGTTGATTGTGCTGAGTGGGGTTAATGATGACCGAAATTACTTGCACACAAGTCCAAATACAGTAGATAATGAATGCACTGCGAGTATCGCCGCTAGAGAGAAATAGCAAGCCACGCTTAGGAGCCCTGGAAGGTCCAAAGTCTGTTCATATTCCGATTCAAAACATGAAGCTTTCACATACGACCATACCTACCAGAAAATACGGGATCCCGTCCGCTCTCCCATAGTCAAGCTGGTAAGGGGCGGATTAGTAGTTGGGTCGGTGACGACCAGCGAATCCCCGCTGTTGTATGTTTTATGTGTCTCTTGTCATACATTTTTGCATCTCGGGTTAATAATTGCATGAAGAATTGAATTTGAAAGTCGCTTGTTAGTTAAGCTTTGCTGAGTGATGCTCTAAAGTCTACTTTATTCTATTCTCTTCTGCACTCGACGGTCAACTCTCTCCCTTCCTTTTGTAACGCCCATATGCTCTTCTATGCTCTTTCTGCTATTGTGCTTCTTGAGGGAAGCGAAATGCTGGTTTATTTGCCAGTGAGCTGCCTCTCGAATCTCCTGGATTCGAGACTTAAAAATGGCGCATTGCGAGCTACTCTGACTAAGCCCTCACAAACAGGTTGGCCATCACTCCACAGCGAAGGAACTCACGAGATTCGTCAAATAAGGACTACACACACTCATATCAGAGGACCCGAAACATGGTTATCTCAGGCAAGGCGACACCCTTGTTTTCTCAAGTGGCCTCACATTGGAACGTTATTTTTAAGGAAGTTGCATCTTCGGTATAGGTGGGGGCACAATGAGCAAATACAGGCAACAAATGTTTCCGACATATGGATGTAACACGAATCATGTACTATGCTCGACCTTATTTTGTGTTAATCAGGTCGCTTCTCTTACATCGCGGGCCGGCAGGATTTGAATGCAGTGAGGCCTTCACGCCACAACAGGTTGAGCCACTAGTTTCATCCACTCCATCAATTCCATACAGCCTGCAGTATAGAAACACTAGATATGACCCCGCCCTGGCGATTAGCAGGTAACCTCTAGAGAAGACCATATGCCTCAACTGCCTAGTTTCCTAAACTTGATCAGACAAGTTGACTCCTACGAGAAAATTAGCCACCAGTCAACATTGATACCAAAGAGATATACGACCTTTACTTTAGGAAACCGCTCATCATAAAAGGTTTCAACACGAGCCGTGATCGCAGGACTAGTGTCTTCAAAACCAGGGGCTATTGTAGTCTTGTACTCTCGGTAGAGCGCAGCAGTGAGAGTCGTCATTTCCGCCATAGCAAGACTATCCACATCAGCATTAAGCCCATGAACCTCAAAGTCTTGCACCTAAAGTTGAGAAGTATCAAAGAAGACAGGGGGTAACTTACTGCATACCGATGCACATCCTTCCACCACTCGAAAACCCCCAGAACCACCGATTTAACTCATTCGCCTTCTCACCTATCCACCTTTCCGGATCAAACACCAACGGATCATCAAAGACCTCTCCATTGCGATGCATGATCCAAGGCGACATACCAACCACCGTACCCGCTGGAACTTTGTATCCATCAATCACAGTATCAACATCACAAGACCTCGGCTCCGTACTCGGCAGCGGTGCATACAACCTCAAGGTCTCCTTAATAACCGCCTGGAGATAAACACACTTGTCGCTAGAGTCTGCTTTCGGAATGCCTTTGTTGTTAAGCGCATCTCCTGATAGACCCATCACTTCTTCGCGGAGCTTTTCTTGAAACCTTTCGTTGCCAGGTAGGGACAGCGCCCAGATGAGGAACATCAGTGTGTCGCTTGTCGTGTCGATGCCAGCGAGGAAATGGTCTGCACATTCGGATGCCATCTGCAAATCGCGCAATCCACCCTTCTTCTGGGTCTCGTGATGTTGCCAGAGTCGTTCGAGGATGGAGACATGCTCATCTAAAAAGTTAGTAACCCAACAACATACTCTAACATTAAAAAGGGAAAAGAAGGGGAACTTGCTCTCTGCGAACTCAATATTCCCTATAACATCCACCTCAGCTCGAAAACTCTTAAACGCCGATAACGCATAAGCTCGAATACCAGTATACGTAGTAGGCTGCTGCATGGGAAGAACCGGCTTGACAAGGACCCCCATCAAACCACCCTGTCGATACAGCCACTGCGTAAACGCCTTCAGATGCACAATACACCACGACAACCTTCGTCTAGAAGGATGTAGAATATCCGCAATGAGGTTCCGATGCATTTTCGAACCCCGTACAGCAGCTGTAGCACCATACTTTCCATAAACAAACGCCGTGATATTATCAAGACTGTAATAATGCAGTGTACTGAAAATCTCACTAACATGCTCAGGCTCAGCATCAATGAGATTTAGATAACGCCAGACCTGTCGTTCGATCATTTTGGCGGTTTGCTCTTTTAATATTGCTGTCTTGGCATATGCATGAGACAAAAGTTTCTTGCGTTCGCCATGGTCTTTGGGGGAGTGAAATGTGAAGAGGTTCTGTTCCCCGTACACATCAAACATGCGGTAGAAACTTGTTCTGCCAAAACGACTTCCTGGACCGTAGATTGTGCGCAGGGCGGAGAGGCTGTTGAAAGATATTTCATTGGGTGCTATGCGGACTGCTGGGCCGTAGATCTGGTGAAGACGATGAATTGTGCGTGTACGTGTTCCTTTCCAGTCTTCGTAGGCAAGACGCCATTTTGTCGCTGCGAAGAACGTTGGTCCAGGGATCAGTTTGAGGGGACTTAGGATGAATGGATCGATGATGAAGTGGTGAACCAAGAGTGCGACCGCTATGACAGCGGCTGCGATTGGAAGAACAGTCATGACGATGCTTGATGATTGAGATGTTAGAGGGATCACATCATGATAAATAAAGGTTGTATGGCGATGTCATGCATTTTCCCCGCACATAGTTGTCGAGATCTCCTGTGAGGTCCTGGGTCTTCTTCGCGTGCGGCTATCTTATGGTACTTAAATTGCAGCCTAATTTATTAGTGAGCAGAAGTCTCTAAGATAATCCGCCAGCCTCCGGTTGGTTGATATCTGTGAGGGTGTCCTTGTAGGCGGAAGGAGTCTCCATTGCAAGGGCGCGCCTTGGTCGGAGGTTGAAGGGCGTATTTTTACCCCTCAGTGGGTCTCGAATGTCGCTCGATGTCAAATTCGATGTTTATCAGTGGTTTTTGATCAGAAATAAATTGATCGCGGAGACACGGTTGATAAATACCGTCGGTCTTCGGCCGCCAATGCCGGATCTTTATCAGCCAATCATCCAAGAGGGATAAATAAGCCCCCGCATCGTGATCTCATAGTAATGACTCGAAAGGATTGAAAGTTCTAAGCCCAGTCTTGCTGGTAAGGTTCTTCATCTCTAGATTAGGAGATCCAGGATATATATCTCGATTCCTAACATTACTCGACCAGATTTAGAAACAAATGGTCATTAAACCTGGTATCAATCATTCATAAACTCCCATGCTCCAATGATCCCGATATCTTCAGAAATCTCAAAACGCCGTCCACCATAATGTTTCCTGTCTTACCCTCTCGTCAGACATTGTTTGTCTGTTGTTTTCACGTTCTTTCAACTCGTTCAAGCTCTGTACTGCCTGATTATGTTGAGCGGTCGTGGTTGTATATTGCTGCTTGAGCACAAAATATGTGGCATAGTATGTGGCTAATCCAATAATCAGCCATGTCCATTTATCGATGATTTATTCACTTACCAGCTGCTGTTGCCATGATTGCTGCTGTAGGCAAGGATCGAGCCGCTCGGGCTGTGAACTTGGGGGCTGAGGGTTTGGGAAAGTCGAAGCGGGGAAGAGCTGAGCCGAATGAATTTGTCGTCATTGTGGGTGATTTGTGGTTGTGTTATCCTTTTCGATGGTGTTTTGTTCAAATGCGATGTTTGATGAGATGATTTGTTTAGAATTTACCAGTACAAGCCATCGACGTATATACCCTTCTTTTAATCTATGCTTACCCTCGGAATGTCCCGATGGCTGGGGCAGTGGAGAAGCTCGAACGGTACCTGGCGTGATCCAACTGCTGACAATCGCCCGCTGCAGGCCTTTGCCGGGCAGGAAAATAAACCCCAGACGCCCAGATGACCATGACCTCGTCTCACTTGATGACTGTGTTGTCAGTTTGATCTGCGTCTTTGTCAACGTAAAAGAATTAATTGACCAGTCCATTAGCGATGGAGTAGCAGCCACGTCGATTGAGGCAGCGATTAAAGTCCACTACCATGACAAAATCGAAGACGATCACCACAATCACAAAAGCATTTAATTACTTCCAATAAAGCATTTTCTTTCTCGTCGTAAACAGTTATACTCACAATTAATTACCGTTCCAAACACTGATGCTCTGTAGCAATTACCTGAAAGACCCGATTGCCAAGCTTGCAGATCTCCAAAGAGTGGTGTGATTGGCAGTGGCGTGACACCTTGCACTGCAACGAGCCAGGCGACGTCCCGACAGCTCTTACGATTGAAGCATCAGTCGTTCATAAGCGCAACAAGATGAAACAGGAAATTTCTGACAGAACTCCAAGGCCACCAAAAAATTACTATTTCAAGATGTAATTATTGGCGATTACGTTTTGTTAAGTATCATTGGTGAAGGAATAGGTAATAATGCTGTGAATTGAATGAGCACGAATTAATTTCCAGCATTAATACAACATTCTTCACGTGATTGAACACGTGAACAAAATGAGGAATTTGGGTCACGGTCCTGAGCGGATCAATGTTAGTCCGCTGATTGTCCACCAACCCTCGAGTTATCGCGATGCAGCGCTCGAACTGATAATCACCACTATGAATTTTATATATTATACTCTTGAAGAGGCATTGTAGAATATCAAAGTCTAGAGTTCCCTTAATCACCGAGAATTGCTTTACTCGATTGGTACAAGTGCAATATATCTAGTGCTCCACTAACCCTACAACAGCAAGAACCATGTAAAGCAGAATGATACGTTTCCATCGATTGCAATATAGGAGCTGAGTATACAAGAAACTTAGCAAAAAATATCATGTTTCGCGTCGATGCACTAAGACCTTTAGTCAGCATCGCTCTGCACGGCGCTTATACTGAAAACGTACCTACACTGATGTGGCGGTAATCATTAAGATATTCATCGATACTGGGTACCAGCAAGATACGGCCTCACAACATGTGGGTCCATGTGAGTTCCAAATTCTCCATTACCTCCAAGCCGAAACAAGGAAGGGAAACCACGCCAAATATAGCGTATGATGCCCTGCCCCGTCCTTGCTAATATATGTGAACTCGTTGCATTCAAAAATGTTTAGGTTCATAGTATTAACCCGTTTATCAGTCCAAAACTTGCTACTGATAAGCGTGTAGTTTCATTCCACCACAGCTGGTAGATAAACAGCGCCACTACGGTACCCTCTTAGTGGTGATGCACTGCTTGGTTTGGTCTGCATTTCGTCATTTAGTCACTCTTTCCTCCCGTTTTTTACTCTTGTACGATTAATTACCAGATCCCTCTCCCCTGGCAATTACACCGTCGCCAAATGTAGCGCAATTCGCAGTTATCATTTGCTCACTAACTGTTCTTGCGCTCTCTTCGTCCAATCCGGGCTATCCTCATGCTTTACTCTATTTTAACAGTGAGATGGCATTAATGATAGCAATTACACAAGCCTTGCTAATCTCACCAAACCAAATTCGCTAATCAGGCCTGCCAGTAATGTCGTCAGTGGGATTTTATTCTACGGTCGCAAGAGGAGGGTAGAAATCTTGCGATGTTGCCTGGAGGGTAGTATCGAGTAAAACCCCCTTCCAAAGTTGTGTTTCTTCGTTGACGATCCGTATCGCGTAAGCTGGCGGATCATGAAGGTTGGCTGGACGAGATTCTTTGGATTATCATTACCAATAACGCTGACGATCTCCGGTACTTGGATGCGATCATTTCCAGGGGTACAACTCGCCATTGGAAGGTTATCCCCAAAGGGCCACTGTCCACGCCTAATTATTGGAAAGCTTGGAGACATCTTGAACGGGGCAAGTATTATGTGAAGATTGACGATGACATTGTACGCTCACTCGACCTTATGCTCATTGCAGAGCGATAATCTGTTTGTTCATAAGTGCTGACTAATTCTTGCCCCAGCTCTGGAACGACGATAACGCGATCCCTAGCCTCGTTACACGAAAAGTCCAAACCCCAAACGACTTTGTTGTATCAGGGAATATTGTCAAGAATTCCCCTTTATCGTTTTTCCATTACCGCATAGGGGCCCTTCATCCGTACTTTGCGAAAATAATAAAGCCGGCCCATACAACTAATAGTAGCTAGTACTGGAAATCATCTATGCATAGGTATTGGGGTGGCCCAAGTACTTTCACCTGGGACTTTGGACTGTGATCCACCACATGACAGCCACAGATGGCTAAGAGTTTAAGATGAGCAAATGATGGACCAAACGCCTGCTCATCGACTCAAATACGAGGTCTGGGGAGTGGGGACCCATCTACGAAGATTGGTCGATCGCGCCCCAGCAGCATTATTCCCTACTCGAGAATATCGAGACTGATCGATTAAACCACTAAAAATTCGATAAGCCCTGGACCATGCATGAGGGCCGTGCCAGGATTAACTTCATGTGTGTCTACGCCAACGGGATCCTGGACACAGACGTCGACAGTTGGACCCCGGGCCAAGGTGACAAGGATATGATTGTCCTTAACCTGCCCAAACAGCTGCGTCGCCGTTAGTAGATAAAAAGTCAATTACTATCGTTTTAAAACTAACATATCATACACAGCTGTCGTGATATAGGGGAATACCATAGCTGCTCACTTCCAGTATATGGAACAATCACGCGTTGGAAGCATAGATCTCCCAAGACCATACCGTTCACTTGCATTGGTATTGCATTACAAATACTGCTACATTGTCAGAATAAATCGTTTTGACACTTGAAGCACAACATGAGCTCAAGCCTTCTCCTCCTGCCTGGTGTGTACTGTGGTAGTCACCTCAAATAATAGTGTACAATAGGCTATTCTGTGGGGTTAGTTTGTTATGGACACTCAAGAGACTAAGAGTCGCGATCAAGTGTTCTTCGCAATCCAAATCTGGGTCTTAAAAGCTGACCGTATTTAATACTTTCTGACCAAGTCGGTAATTGAAGAACCGTCCGTGACTTGTCAAGATAGTTGAAGCTCAGACACCAGAACTTCCTAACCCTATACGCGATCTGTCTGCGCCAGAGGGCATGAACCCAGTACAGTTGCGAGACAAGATGAGATAAGTAGGCATGATGAACCATGGAATTCCTTTTCGTCTTCAGTTCCGAAAAGATTTGGATCAAAGGCTGTGAATACGTCGTGAAACCTGGTCTCTGGCATCGTGTGTCCCGCCTGGTAAATCCTGGCTATCGCATACTACCACTGAATGATAAATCATCCAGACCGACCTTACTACGTCGTCGTATGGCTCGTGTACACGAACAATAGCCTCGGGAATATGAAGGCACAGTGGAAATACTAGGTGGAGCAATGATGAAAAGGACAAGAGACTTGAAGGATAGACGATGATCTATGCTTGTTCCATAGAGTGGCAAGGAGAGCCACGCTGTCATCAATTGGAAGTTGTACGGTCTCTGGTTCGAAGGCAAGCATTTCGATTCGAAATGGTTTGACTGGGATGATTCGGCGGGGGTGTGATGGAGGTTGGCCTGCCAAGACCAACAAGGATGACCTGCTGACCGTAGGACGCGGATTCACATGCAAGATAGTGTCAGTCTTGGCAACGATTTCAATTACCTCTCTAGAAGAGATGTGATACTAAGTATTTCTCTATTACAATATTTCCTATTCACCCTACAAGATCAGCTGGTGATAGGTAGGCGTTCAAGAAAAGAAAATTTTCTGGTGAGATGGAACTAGCAGGGGTTTACTAATTCTCGACACATGTATGTATAACTTCGAATCGTATGCAATGGGGCTCTTTCTTGGAGCCCGCCACGCTCCGGCCGTACCCGGAAATGATCAAATGACCGTCGAGGTTATGTTAGCCTAGAAACCATCGATGAACCATGTGGGAACGTTAACCCTAAATCGGGTGGCTGCATTGCACTTAAAGTCTTCCTCGTCCATAACCACCTGCTTATCGGGACCGATCGGGCATTTAGTCCGCCACCATAAGCCCACTTGCAGAAGGCTTGGCGGGTAAGGTTAGCCGATGGTCCACGGAGAAGACTAAAAGATCTTATCTTTGGGGCAAAATTGGTCACGAAAACTCAATTTCTCCATCTGGTTCTCAAGTCCAGAGCCTCAAGGCGTCCAAATTTGGTTACATACCCAGCTACTCGGGACGACGGAGTAACTGTGCATGTCCGGACCCATTGAGAGCCGTATACGCATACTGACCCTGAAGCTCGAGGGACAAGGGGTCCTCCCGAAAGCGGAGCTGGCACGCCGTCCTGGACCAAGACACCAGGCCATTGTGGTCGACATTGGGTGATATTCTTTATCGTTAGACCTAGCCACAAATTCTGCTTAGTGGCAATGTACTTCTCATGTGTTAAATCATCGACTCGGACTTGTCCTAAGCATAAGCAGCTCACTTGCTCGGTCGAGATCGATCAACGGTTGATCAAAAGTGGTCACACATCTGATTAGATGGCCTGTCGCCTGTGTCGGACGTGAAAAATTGATTGATTAGATAGAAGCACCGCTAAGGAATGCGAAGTGGGGGTTAGGTTCATATCTAAAAGATCTAAAATGATTCGGGAAACAATCTCCGGCTTACCTTGTTTTTTGAGCCTTGGCATCCGAAATCCCTCACTCTAGACACAAATACCCAAACACCTGGCCCATGGATTTTGCACAGTCTTGATCCAGTTATTCTCTACACCTTCGGCTTACCCTTTTCCACCTCGTGGCTAGACCATTCGGAAGGATTCAGAGCAAGGTCTTCTGGTTCGTTGAAGCTTGGCACTTATGCCAAGGGTCTTTTGCGTTTATCCTTACTAACGCGTGGGAAGTTTTCGAGTGGAAAGATTTTCGCCGGTCGCTGATCGACAAAAAGCCCAAGATTCCCCTCGAAAGAGGACTTTCTTGACTCCTCAGATCTTATCTCTGTCACACAATACAACACAACAGCGCATCCGCCGCAGTGATTGTCCAGGCAAAATGAATCCTATCACGGCCGGAGCACCTCACCAGGAGACCAGGTCTTCTGGTGACGAGGAGAAGAACACTGCTGTCCCTCAGACTGTGACCTCTGGTGTCCAGGCTGATAGCGACTCTAACTTTGAGTCGGATGGTGAATACCAGCAGGGTATTGAGCGCGTTCGCGCCATTACCTCTGTTTGGTCCAAGAAGACCTTGATCAGCATGTTCCTCATGTAAGTCGTGTTCTGACAATCATCTCTGGACCCTTTATCTAATCTTACCCTCAAGGCTGTACCTAATCTCCTTCGTCGACATGATCATGAACTATGTCGATTCCGCCCTCAACCCCTACATCACTTCGAGCTTCGGTGCCCACGGTCTGCTCAACATCGGAAGCATCTTGGCCTCCATCATCGGTGCCTGTGCTCCCTTGCCCCTAGCCAAGGCCATCGATGTCTGGGGCCGTGTCGAAGGCTTTGCCTTTATGATGCTGGTTTGCATCGTTGGAATGATCATGAAGGCAACCTGCACCACTGTCCAGATGTACATTGGCGCTCACATTCTGTACTGGGTCGGCCATATCGGAGTCATGTATGTCATTGGTGTCATGTTGGCCGATATGACTAGTCTGACCAACCGTGCTCTCATCTACGGTATCAACACTACGCCCCGTATTGTCGCCACCTTTGCCAGTCCCGAGATCGCCACGGGCTTCTACAATAACCTCAACTTCCGCTGGGCCTTTGGTGCGTTCGCTATCATCATCGCTGCTTGCAGTATTCCTGCCATGGCTACCATGATTTATATGTTCCGCACGGCCACAAAGCAGGGCGTCATTTCCAGGGAGAGATCCGACCGCACGATCCTCCAATCTCTGAAGTTCTACTTCGTCGAGTTCGACTTCATTGGAATTATCCTGTTGTGTGCTTGCATTTCCTGCCTGCTTCTCCCATACAGTCTGGCCCCTTACGCCCCCAAATACTGGACAACCCCTTACATCATCGCTCTCGAGGTCCTTGGAGTTGTCCTGATTCCCATCTTCTACGTCTGGGAAGCTAAGCTAGCACCTGTCCAGTTTTTGCCCTTCAAGTACCTCAAGCAGGGAACCATCATTGGCTCGTGCTTGCTGAATGCCGTTATGTTCCTGTCAACCTTCAGCTGGAACGCTTATTTCGGTTCCTACCTCCAAGTTGTCAACAGATTGAGCATTTCCAACGCCAACTATGTTCTCAACGCCTACTCACTCACTTCTTCCGTCATCGCGCCTTTCGTTGGATGGTTCGTTGCCTCTACTGGTAACATCAAGTGGACTGCTATGGCTGGTGCTCCCATTATGCTTCTCGGTACTGCCCTTATCATTCCTTTCCGATCTGAGCACACCAATCCCGGCCTTCTGGCCTTCACTCAGATCCTTGTTGGTTTCGGTGCTGGTGTCTTCTCAACCGTTGATCAGGTCGCCGTCATGGCGCCCGTCACCCATCAACATCTGGCTGTCACTAGCGCCCTATCTGGTCTATTTGGTGGTGTTGGTGCTGCCATTGGTTATGCTGTTGCTGGCGGTTTCTGGAACAACGTGATGCCCGTTGAGCTGGCCAAGCGTCTTCCTGAGGCTGTCAAGGCCAATGCCACCATCATCTTTAGCGATATCCGAATCCAGCAGGAATTCGCCGATGGCTCACCTGAGCGTGAAGCTATCGTCGGTGCATATGCTCATACCATGAGGCTTATGGCTATCGTCGGTGTTGCAACGATGCCTTTGTGTGTTCTTTCTATTATTATCTGGAAGAACATTAATGTCAAGAAGGTGGAAGAAGAGAAGGGCAAACAGACTAAGGGTATGGTCTTTTAAAGATGGAGAACGTGCTACATTAATGTGGTGCACATAGTTGATTCAAAGATCTCTATGTCGCCCAGACTGGCTTACAAGTGCAACAGCCCAAAGCGAGCATATGGGACGTCGATATACCTCGGCAAGCATTATGTTTTGCTGGCTGTAGGTCTAATTAGATTTAACGGTTAGCACAACTGGTAACAGAAATAATTCAACTACTTTAACTTAATATCTATCACTATTGCCCAGCACAAGTCACCTAACAACAGTCTGCCCGTCATGGTTATGTTCGCTCCTTAAATTCTACTCTTCGGTGGTGACTACCCGCTGTCTAATGGGCTTAGAGGTCTAGACTTGGCGGACATATGCGGGTTTTCCCGAAATTAAAAGCATTTCTTGGTGTGCTGGAAGGCTTCGGCTCGCTTTTGGATGGGAAGAAAAGATCCCGTCATCTGGGAGACTTTTCTGCATAGACAGCTCTGGCGGATTTGGACCATGACTTTGTCCTATTAGATCGGGTCGACCTTGTGTTTCTCAACAGAACGCTTGCGCAAATGCTGTTAGCCCTGGCCCGACCTCTCGAAGTATCGCCCAGCGCAAGATGCACAACATGACTGTCACCAAAATGTTGGAAAAGTACAAATTCAACGCCTGTCTTTTATTCTCGACCTTAAATATCACCACAACTCATATCCTCCATCATCCACCATGACTCAAAGTTTTATGTCGGTCCACGACATATCTTATTACGAGCTTCTACAGTAATGTAAACAGCTCGACCTGGCCAATCGGACGAGGCAATTTCCGCCCCACCCTGCACAAAAGTTATGCACCACCCAGCAATGAGATCCGATTGGTCGGCCAGATTGCTGTCACACGTCACGTGAAGCTTGATGTACCTTTTCTAATGCACAATACTGGGACATCTGCATAAACTTGCACACACTTATGCTAACGTCGAACCTAAGCCATCTAAGCCCAAGTAGATCTACTCCTTTCTGCTCTATGGGAGAAAAATATCATCTCAACGATAAGAAAGATCGAATTGAAGAAGCTGTTGGGAAGATACCCTTTTCTCACTATTTGGAGAGCGAACTGCTCACACGACTGTGTTTCTGTACTCGGCCAAGCAGCTCACGCCATTACCAACCAAGCGCCAACTTCCAAGTGTGATCGTTACAACCGCTCACCATTGAAGGGGTTACCGTTGAGCGGGAACATTTATAGGACGCTCATGTATATGTAAGCCAATTCTGTTGCCAGCCCACAGTTCACGTAATCTTGGAATTATTTGCGAAGGGGCAGAGCTATCGTTGCTACGCATCCTCGTTTGTCCGTCGATATCCAAGCTCAGGGTACTGGAATGGCCCATTGAGTTCCTCCAGATATTGGTCTGACCAGTGTGGGTAATCAGGATCCTAAAAAGATCATTTTAGCAAAGACTTCCAGTAATGCAGAACTGAAGCCACCAACATCGTCAAACCAGGGCATCTTGCAGCCTATCTCGTCATACTCTTGCATCCACTGATCTTCCGGCAAATGGCGCCTTTACACCAGATGCATCGTGGTACAGTGGCTTCAGGAACGCTTTGGCCGCAGATGTACCATAACTAGATCGAAAAACCTCGTTATCCAATAGAGCTAATACAAGAGAGGCAATATAACTTACAGCACGAGAGGACTGGTGATCACCCATGACCTTAGTGGGAGGACTTTGAATGGTATATTCCCCGTTCTCATCCACCCACTCGTGGTCCAACTTTGTGTACTCTTCGAAATAATCCGAAGAGAAGTTATTCTCAATGGTCTTACAGTGTAGACAGATCCACCTTGTGAATACATCGCAGTCGCAAAGCTCATTAAGAAACTTGCCTCTAACGCTTCTTTCAGCTGCCTCATCGCACAGCGGGCAGAGCGCCATGATATTTTCCAATCCCATCCAAGAATTGACATGAGGTCGCCTCTCAGGATAACCCCGGTCAAGCGGAACACGAGGATAGTAGCGACACTCTTCGCAGACGTTTATGCCGCATTTGATACAAGGTAGGGCACCGCCAACGTCGCACTTGACATTAAAGAGCCGAACCTCTAGTGGCTCTTCCTCCCTACAATATGCCATGCGCGACACTTCTCCGTAGGGATAGCGATACTCTTGCCTTCTAATAAGGCCCCGGCCGTCGCACAAACAGTGTCGGCTAAGCGTCCTCCAGAGTAAGCGAGAGCTTTGGATGTAGGAGAAGTGCGTGCGATTGGTAAGAGAGAGGTTGAAGAGATCGACGGTGGAGATCCATGCTGATAGTGTTGAGAGAATGGGATAGGAGGAGAGGAGATCACTGAAGCATAAATTGCGACTATTGGAGCTCGCCATATTGAGTGTTATGTGGCATGCAATTACAACGCTTCCCTTAGACTGAAATGACACTAAGCAAGATTACTTCTCGCTGAGGCAGACTTTATATATCACCCTACCTAGTCAGTGCAGCTGACCTCAAAATTAGAGCGGGGCAGGCAGGTGGCCGAGGGAAATCTTCGGATCGGAATAATAAGAAGTTTACAAGTCTAAATTAATGTAAAGACTTACTAAGATATTGAAGAATTATTTTTGTATTAAAATATTTTCTTTCTTGACTTTCTATCTTACCTAGGTAGGTTTAAGATGGCGGAGAGCACCCCGGTCCTTACGGTGCGAGGTCTGCAGCTGTCGGCGAACAAGAGCCACATCGCACTGTGGCTAGGTATTTTGTAATCTGGTCGCCAATGGAAAACTTGGAAACATTTGGAGATGCTTCCAATCAATTATTTGCACCTTAGGAGAAACCACATCGCCGAAGATTTATTCGATGATTAATTAGTATGATAAACTTGGATCTGGCTTCTAGCAAGAATAGGAAGTGGACTGTGAATAGATGCGGGGTGGGGGGGGGAGAGAACTAAAGGTCGAGATCGAGGTCGAAGGCAGAGGAGCTGAGTGGAGAGGAGCTGCTAATCGCGTGTGGCTGTATATGGATGTGGAGCGGCGGCCCATGTCTCGATGGGGGTTTCCATTGTGGCGCAGTAATGTTGTAACCGACCTGAACTGTCGCAAGGTCAATCCAGATTCGACGAAAACCTCTGGAAGCTAGTGAAAAAAATCGCGCATTACCATGACAAGAGAGACGGGGAAGAAAGAGACAGGATGAGGGGAATTGAACAGGTGGTAGAAAAAGAGCAAGCAAACAGACAAGGGACCAAACAACGCCTCAAATTTGGCCTTAGTAGGGGCGTGGCTGAGTCCTACCAAGAGCCAGGTATGATTGGCTGATGGGCTCCAGACGCCCCGCCCCACAGTAGCCGCAACACCAAAAGCTACCCTGTACTCATCATCAACAACTTCACTTTTCGTCGGCCAAACCTTTTTCAGGGTCTCACACTCTGAGTAATAGTACTAATGTTGGGGGAGTGTAAAAAAGCTATTGTGTCTTTCTTTATAACTTTGTAAAAGTTTGTTCTTCGTCAGTCAAACAACACTTTTCTCGCTTACCTGCTTTTTGGAACCAAAACCCTCGTTGGTCCTGTCGACAGTTGGCGTCAGTGCTACGAGCTTTCTGATCGAAAACGAGTTACCGTAAGAGTCATCAACAAGCAACGCACCGACCGACAGAGAAACCAGAGCCGCTAAGACCAGTGACATCACCGAAGCTACGCGAGATTACTGCAAAGGTAGGGGCTCAAGCAAACAAATATATATGTATTTGAAGAGTAACGACTGGGTACCAAATGTCTTAATTGATGATTGGAAGAAGCTAAGCTACAGAGGGTGGGTGTCATCATGCTGGACAAGGATGGACCTTGTCGAACCGCACGAGCTGAAAACACCAAGGGCGACCGAAGAAAGCATATTCATTTGACGACAGACAGATATATTGGTTGACATCATGACTCCACTTTTGGACCTCGGATTCTCAGGAGTTGAACGGGCGTGAGGGACTGGCCGATAGGCTTTTCCTCGGCTAAACCTTGCTACAAGTGTCTGAAAACAGCCGGCCTAAGGTAGCCGTGTATAGCCGAAATAAGCCGTAAGAAGGGGCATCCATTGTTGGACCGTACAACAAAGACCGCAGTCCCTGTTGTCTCTTACCACGATCGGCTCTCATCCTATATAGATATATAGTTTGTCTAACTGTCGCCCAGCATTGAGCTGCATCGCAAATATCTGAGCTTGTCGCACATCGGGAGACACGACTCTACATGATATGTCCATTGGCCAGGCAGTCAATTTTACACACAATGGGAGCAATTTGGCTCAGCGCGTGGTGCTGACACCGACTCCATATCCTTGACCATCCAGTCTATCCCGGATGTCTGTCGTGTTTCTACGGATGGAGTCACTGATAATGGCAGTCTATTAAATGTCTTGAGCCTTTTAGGCTATGTCGGCCCGAGCTATTACCCATGGCATGGCTTATCATATATATATAGGAACCTTACTCAATATTTCCTCGAGATAGATCAAGGCCACATATCTAAAAGATACACATTTTTTTTAACACAATAAGGTATCATGTATGGCTTATCATCAATACAAATTCGAAGTAGAAATCTCCCGCCACTACTAATCCAGTCGAAGGCTGACTTCCTCGCCGTGCCAGAATTCAATCTCATTACGATATCACCCGCCAAATATTAGACCTCGATTATTTTCTCATGTAAAGCCTTGTCAGTTTCATGTCCGCTTAACTCCTAGTTGAATACCTAAAATCGCAGGCAAAGCTAGATCTGTAGCTACCGATCCAGCCTATCTGCATCAATCTCACTCAATGTCATATATCCTTGATTCAAGATGTGACTACGTTAGCCACTCTGGGGAATCTAGTAAGATGCCGTTAACAAACCTTCGGCCCAACAAAACGAAAACTGTTGATCTTACCTGCACGTAGAGAGGGTCACGGGCGGCAGGGTCCTTGACACAGTAGCGAGCCCTGGTGGGGTAGAAACCTAGCTGACAACATGCGATCTCTCTGTTGTTCTTGTTCCAAAGCTTCCAGCTCGGATCGGCACATCTGAGATGATTAGGTATGATCTCTTTGCTGCAATCCTTGTCTATGGAAATCAGCATTAATACAAAGACGTCGAAGTACCTCTTACTTACCAGTAGGACAGCAGATGCTGACCTGCTTAGCCACATCTTCATCAAGTTGAGTTCCGTCTGGACAACACCAAATAGCCAACCTGGAAGAATGAGTTCCTTTAGGGCAATAACCACCGCTTGTTGTCGGATTGAGAAGTGGGTAAAGTACAAATCCACTCCTTGCGCCGCACTTGACGGGTTTGCTAGTTGTGACTGTGACTTTGGCCTTGTCACTCTTTACATTTGCGGTAGAAATGAATAGAATGATGAAAGTTTGTGGGGTCTTATCCTTGTTACACGAGATCTCAATCTCTCGTGCAGATGATTTACCAGCGGCCATGTCAGTCCATTTCTCGACATCTGACTCTCGATAAGCCAGCCGTTGACGATCATTGGCATTGGAATAGATTTGAGCAGTTTGGCCGGATCCGACGGTGATTTTGAAAACCGAGATGGTGAATGGTGTGCTTGTCAGCGTTGTGGTACCGGTTGTGCCCTTTGCGTCTAGCTTGATGGGAGCAGTGACGGGGGGTATTTCTTGTATTGGAATAGGGGATCCGTTGGTATCTTTTATCTTTCGTAATGAAAACTGCTTGGCGAAGGAAAAGAACTCGTCGGTAAACCCGTCTAGGCTCGACAGACGTGCCCTCTCTGCGAGCCCACTTGATCCTCCAGGAGTTGACATGACAAACCTGTGTAGAACATCTCTGCTCATGTCTTTGTCCTTTGGATCTTCCTGTGATTGGAAGAACATACTCGTAGTATAAGCGTCTCGTTCAACATGTGCGTAGATTGGTAGGGCCGGTTTGTATGCATGGCCGCTGTGCTTCTTGTCTGGCCATTCGGCGTTGGAGTCAGGGAAGACAAGGTTGCTAAAATAGTTGGCTGATCCTTCTATCAACCATTCAGGGTCTCTTGCGTCCCTCAGCTTTCCAAGGCCCTGCACGCAGTGGTATAACTCGTGTGCCAGAGCTTGCAAGGCTCTAGGCTTATTTGTCGTTGATTCGGTTGTCCACCTTTTGTAAAACTTGATCTGACACGGAGGAATTTTTGCGTTTGGGTAGAAGGTGTCTGCCGTGAAGTCTTTCTTAACTTCGGTCGTAAGAATGAGCACAATATCGGAAGGAAGCTTGGTAAACTCCTCATAGAGCTCAATGGCCTTTTTGAGAGATTGTTCAAGCATGGGTCTCACTGCAAGTTTGCTCTTGCTAGGCAGACGACTCCATTCCTTCGTGTAGGTCACCGTGACTTTTGTTTTAGTTTTACCAAAGACTTCCGGGTAGCTTGATAGTACACGACATGAATCTTTGACGGTGAATCGTTTCCCTGGAGTGATTTTTGGCCAGAAGCTGGAACAGCTCTGCCACTGCGCCTGTGCTAGAGACACGAGAGCGAAAAGGGCGATCAGCTGGAAATACATCCTGAAAGATGCTCCTGAATGAATGTGTGTCTTGTCTTGGGAGATGCCAAGTCCAATGGGAGCTCCTCAGTATCTATAAGTCTTGAGTTGGCCATTTGACGAAGCCGCCTAAATGCGGAAGAGTGACATCCTTTAGTGGTTCAGCAACGCCACGCTAACCCTTCATGCTCTAGCAGCCAATAGCAAAGTTCAATGTTCAGCCAGCGAATGCAACAAGAACTAACGTCAAGTCGTAAGGCTGAGACGCCATTTACTCCATGGCGGTGTAGCTTCGCTCGGATTGGCAAATTCTGTTGGTGACCAAAGAGCCATGTCGGGCTACTGTTCCGTAAGAGGTATAGCAGATTCAATAACCCTTTCGCTCATATCCATGGTGAGCTACAGAAACATGAGTTCCAATGAAAGGTGGGAAAAGTCTCTAACTATCGACGGGTGTCTAGACGCCCCCCTGGTGCAAGGAGAAGTGAGTAATGGGACCAAGGCATTTCAGCGAATCTTTGGAAAGTCCAGTATCCGCGACAGAAATTCCAACAAATAGAGCAGTCGAGTGGTCTTACTCATCAGTAGAGTGGATAAAAATTCCACATGCCATTCTCCACAAACAACGATTCTTTTCTACCAATGTCCTATTACTCGCTCGATAGCACTATCCGAGCATCTCCCAGATGTAATGCAACACAACGGACACTATTAATGAGTCCTGTTCACTCTATTTCGTGATTGTTAAGGATGTTTTCCTAGTTATATTAATCATGCTAACGCTCTTAAAAGCAGTCATCCTTATACGGGAGAACACGACGCAAAAAGATTTGTTAACACGATGACCTAAGAACAAGAATACTCTTTGTTAATAACGGCTTAAAAAACGTGCTCATAATAAGAAGTGAATGACTAAGTTAAGTGATTCCACTGCAGCTATGTATAATATCGCCCTCTCTCCCCCTTTTTCCTTTTTTTTCTTTTTTGCTTCTTTGCTCCTTATAGACACACCATCCAACAACACCTTTCCATCCACTTTAATCCGCCGTAGACATTTGGTTATTCCTTACGTTAAAAATGTAACATTGCAGCATACAGAGGACTTTCAGCAACTCTCTGCTATCAGACAAATGTTGGCTTGTGCTTAGGCGACATTCGGCGTCAGATCAACAAAGCCCGTTGATCGGATCGGCCCTAAGGTCCAGGTTAACAACATAAAGGACTAGAGCGAAGACCTCTACAATCGAAGTAGGTAAAACTTCTATCATCACAGAGGACTTACTTCAGGACTTGTTCACCATCTACTCTACCGCCGGGTTGACAATTTAGAAGAAGATCCCAAAGTCCGTCTTCACAACCACCGCCCTTGAACCACTTCTCTCCTTCTCTTTCTTTGACAGATAACCCAGCTCGGAAGTCGATTCTGGTATTCTCCCCAACATCATAATAAGCCTCCCGAGGCAGGGAGAGCCCGGTATGAAAAGGCTCTTGGGCAACTTCATCGCAAAACTGTGAGACGTGCGTCCCAGTCGAATTTACCATATTTTCGGCCGCCTGAGAAACATTTTAGTTGTGTTGGTCAAGTCGCAAGAGAATCAACTATAGCAGTAAAAGATGCATATTAGAGGTAGAAATGATAATAAGGTGGTGAGTATTGGATGCCGTTGTTCTTTGGACCTGAATTGATCCAAGGGGAGGTTAATGAGATTCAGCAAGAATCTGTAGCAAGAAACCTCCTCATGGCAAAGCATACGCCTCTGAAGTAAATCAGAAGACAGTCCGAATGACAATAGAGAGCACGTTCCATAACATAGATGAAGTGAGGCCAATCTGGCTGAATGAGGCACGTGGTAGAGATCAGACGTCTAATTCCTGCCCTAAATATATGTATCGGGTTCAATAATGATGATACACTTTACTCTCATGTTCACCGTGTGGAATTCCCTATCAAGATGCTATAATCATTGCTATAATCACTGCTAAAACGACATCCGCCATCCAGCAGCATTAGGATCGGTCGTGTAACTTTTGACATTTGACAAGAATCCTCAACCGTAGCAATCGATTAGGTCTCTCGCCTCTGGAAGCAAAGACCAACACACTATGATAAAGGACAGAATCATAATACAGAAGAAATAAGCTTCGTATAAAGCTTAAAGTTCGGTACATCGGCAAGCATAGGCTATTATGTTTGCTTTATGGAAAGAGTTGGGTCAGCGGCTGAAATCGCGCCTTCCTCACAGGACAAAAGTACCGTTGATCGAAATAGTCATGGGCTGGAAACGACGAATTATCGTTTCATGCTATCAGCTACTCCAAACCTAAATATTTTGTTGCGTGATTCCAGATATCATAACCTTGTTGATAGCTTAGAAGCGTTAGTAGAGGCATCAGCAAAGATGGCAAGTTTATCATATCCATTGTGCTTTTTGAAACGGCTTCACCTGATGCCAAAACACTGCTAGAGATCTCGATCATGTAGAAGGATCAGCTGAACAACTAGAAACATGACTTTGAAAAACACAATGCACTAGATGTGAGCAGCGTAACATCTTGTGCGCCTCATGAGGGGGTAGTCGTTGTCGTCAGCCAATTGGGATCAAGGCAATGCGCTACGGTGTAAGCAAAAACTCAAGCCACCCAGAGCTGAATTATTGTGGCTTATATTTTGAGAGCTGAAAAGCCAACTGTGGCTGTTTCCAAGCTTGAGTATCCTTGAGTTGGACAAAGTGTTCAGCGCTTTGAGAATACGCATTGCGGTTACTCGAAGCACTCCGTTCTTCGTATCACATGTCTCACTGCGAGAAGCTTGTCAACAACACTTAGCAAGCTAATACAATTTTCTGATTTCAAAAACATACTCCCACCTCGACCTACATCTTTGAAGCCCCCGCTGCTTCCGCTCCAACCGTCCCACACTTTGAGACTTGCTTTTACTACTGTATCAGCCTATGATACAAGTACCCTAAGATGGCTGCACGGGACGGAATCAGCCGGGGTCTCAACTTATACTTCAATATTAACGATCTATCGATATGTCTAACTTAAAATGACATATGGATTTATTACTGGCCACCGTCGCCCAATGATATCGATCGTGTGGCATTTACCACTTAAGCTGAAGCCATAATCGGTCGAAAAACGAACCATCCTGGGGGGTTCAAATTATGGTCGCGGTCCTTAAAAGAGCAATGTTTTGCCCTCTATCTTCTTCGTTCTGCAGACTCAATCCGAATCATCATTTCTGACTTACTACTACAAACATGCCTTCTGAACAATCAGCCCCAATTGAGCCCACTGCTCCTACTGTTTCCATCAACCTTGGGCAGCAGTTTCAATTTGGTCCGACTGTTCTTCAGCCAAATGTACCTATCGTAACCGGCTCTGACGGTTCCAAGACTCCCAAAGCTATAGCTGTGACATCGTTGGATGCTCTGGATAAGTTCAAAGGGACCTTTGCCGGGTTTGGCTTCAACACAATCTTCCGGCCAAATAGTACCAACACCCAGACCATAGCTAAGCTGGACAATCAGCCTCTCGATAAGGAGATTGATAATCTCTTGCAACTCAATTTGACTGCTGAGACCATGGTTTTCGCCGAGCCGCTGGGCAACGTTCCTAACCGTGGGTTGTTAGGCCAGGCGGATATCCAGCTCAACGGGGTGCCATACACCCAAACCATTGTTGATGCAATGCCAACAAAGGAAAAAGAGATTCCCGTCATTCATTTCGAACCGGGACTCTGGATGCGTGTTCCTAAGGTCCAGAAGTCGCCCCTGCTACCAGCATCTTATTGCCGTATGGCATCGATTCCCCATGGAACCACGATTCACGCTCAGTGTTTCGAAGAAGCGAAGACCACTTCTGGTGCTCCTAAATTTGACAAAGTGTCGATACTACCACTCCAGATAAACCCAAACGATCAGAAGGAAATACCGCTAGGTCAAGCGTTTCAAAATCAAAACGTCATGAACGACAATACGCGCCGCCTCCCACAACCACTTGGTCCTTTTACCAAGGACGGTACTATCACACAAGATATTCTTAATAACCCCAACCTCATATTGGAGCAGGCCAACAAGGGAAAAGACATTATTGACAATACCACTTTCACTGTTTCTACCGAGGCACCAGCCAATAGCTTCGGTGGGGGCACAAGCAACATTGGTTTTAACGTCGGCGGCGACAAGAGCACCAAAGTCCAATCCACCAATCGAAGTGACATTGGCAATGCCAATGCGGCGAAAGTCAAGGCTTTCTACTGGATCTCAACTGTACGCGCGGAGGTCCAGATTCCGGCGGGAAAAGTGGGAGAGAAAAAGATAGTCGTCTCTCCAGCTGCCAAGGGTCCAAGAGACGCTGTCCCTACTGTTATTATTGATGAAGACGTCCCGACGGCCACAACCCTCAAGTTCAAGTATAACCAAATTCAGTACTCTCAGGATGTGAGCCTCGACTTCTTTGGCCTCAGGTGGCCACACATCACCGTTGCGACTCTTGCTCCGACTGGCCTCCTCTTTTCAGAGTTGAAGAAGGGCAATTGATGAAAGCTCTTTGACTTCTATCTCAGATACTTCTCTCACGGGTGTGCAGATGGATGGCAGGGTCTTGGTACGAAGGCTATGGGTTGTAGGGAGCGTTGAGGACGTGGTATATTTCGCAGCGTCGCGTACCTTTGATTATTGGGGTGGAAAGGATATCGGTCTTTGAGTTCTTATGTGCAGTCCTAGTTCTCTTTCGAGTCGTAATAAGCACTCAGTAGTTCCTCTCAATGCGCATCAATAACAAAGTTTTGTCTTGGCCTTCATCCCCTCCGAAAATTGTCCATATTTCTGGGTGCCAAGTTTGTAAATCTCACGTTGGTATAAAATTCCAGTGGAAACATTTCCGACAATGGGATCCATTTCTAATGATTGGGGTGAACTGAAATCCGGATGCTTGCATGTCTCGAACACACGGCCACGGAGGAACTTCTTTAGGTTAAGACCTCGTATCGAGATAACATCATCGAGTGCACCGGACCAGTAGCTTGATATTGCCTAACCTCAGACGTGCTTCGAACCTTGCAATTACATCCATGCCGCCAAGGCGTTTCTATCCTCCACTTACACGGTTTAATTCCCTGCATCGGCAGATCTTTGACCATTGAATGGCGATGGCATTCTTGACCTGCCGTTTTAGTGAAAAAACCCGGCAAGTGTTTTCGCCTTCCTAATACAGCAACGAAAACGGCGATCTACAGTACACATCCCTGCCTATTATTAGTTGACTTGATATAAGAAACGCATTTCCTCTGCATCTGACTTGTGTTCCGCTCAAGACGCAAATTCTTCCTCCATCATACCCGCGCCGGGTCTCGAATCAAGATGGCCAAGTTATACAATCTTATCTTCTCTCTGTTAGTAGTAGGGGCGACAGCATCACCTGTTATCGACACCAAGTCCACGTCGAATCGCTGGATTGTGTCTCTCAAGACAGAGTCGTCGTCCGGACTTCAACACCATGTGAAACGGGTCACGGAATTGCATGCCCAGAACCTGCAACGACGTGGAGGAGCTACACGCGGAATAGAGACCACTTTTGACTTTCCTGGCTTCGCTGGGTATGCGGGCTCATTCGATGCAGAGACTCTGGAAGCGCTCAAGTCTGATCCAAACGTTAGTTGTCCCAGACTTACTTGTGTTGTGTTGCCAATAATTAATGAATAATCACACAGGTCACCGCAATAGAGCAGGATCAGACTGTATATTTGTCGGCTTTGACCACTCAACAGAACCCTCCCTGGGGCCTGTCTGCAATTTCGCACGCAGATCCACCCACTGTAAGCGCATCGTACATCTACGATGCAAGTGCAGGGGAAGGAACATTTTCCTACGTGCTCGACTCTGGGCTTTTCGCCGAACACGAGGACTTTGAAGGGAGAGCAGTCCTGGCATATGACGCAACAGGCGGAGAGAAAACCGACCACTCTCATGGGACCCACGTGGCTGGCATCATCGGTGGAAAGACATATGGTGTCGCCAAAAAGACTTCACTACTCGGAGTTCAAGTCACAGGTTCTGAGATAGGTCAAACATCCTGGATTCTGGACGCCATAACATGGACAGCGAACGATATTCTATCGAAAAGTCGTGTTGGCAAGTCCGTTATCAACATGTCGATCACAACCTTCAGTTCGGCCATCGTCAACCAGGCAGTTAAATCAATCATCGATAGCGGTGTCCCCGTCATAACAGCTGCTGGTAACTCAAACGCCGATTCAGCGGATTATTCGCCTGCCAATCTGCCAGAGGCTATCACAGTGGCTGCGAGTAACCGAAACTACCGCAGATGGTCGGCATCAAACTGGGGGTCGACAGTTGACCTCTTTGCCCCAGGCCAAGACATCCCCTCTACTTGGGTAGGGTCGCCCAACGAAGTTTAAACTACTTCCGGTACCTCCATGGCTGCGCCCTACGTTGCTGGTGTGGCAGCCTATCTTCTTGGGCTCGAAGGGTCAAAGTCGCCGGCAGCCCTGAAAGCCAGAATTCTAGACTTGGCCACTCCAGATCTAGTCGCTGATACGAAGGAAGTTCCCAACCTACTATTATATAATGGAAATGGTGCATAAGTATAACTGCGTCGGTAGGGTAGTTCCAGCTCTTATAACTACTATTGAGTGAATTCGTCTCATAGAGAAGGGTATTTAGTACAATCGCAATAGAAGCAAAGAAATAATTGGCCCGATGATCGTCCGTTCCTTCGAAGAAGCTAGCTAGATCAAGCCTGCACTCTAGGTCTTCGGTTCTGACCAACCACGTTTACTCTTTGCGTTCCACAAGTGACCCATTTCCTGTCCTTTTAGGGATCTGGAGGAAATACATGATTGAATGTTAAGCTTTATGATATGGGATATTTAGTTGAGATACAGTGATGAACCTCGTGGGCTGCCTTAGCGAGGTCGTCGGTCCCTCCGTGCGAGAGCTTGATAAAATTTGCAATCTGGCTGACCTCGGCGGCAGCGATGTCCTTGGCTTAGCGTTAACCATCGTTGATGAGTTAGTTTAGTGTTAACTGTAGCTGACATAACCCACAGGGACCAGGAAAGGCAATTAATGTATACCAATTATGTTTTGTGGCGGTTTGCCATAGATAACTTTACCTAGTTTATGGATAATACACTAACCAACTTAAAGGTTCTCTCGCAGTAGAATACACGGGCGGAATTGTGGAAGTTGTCCTTTCTGATCCTTGCGGGCTGTGCTTAGGATAACTGAAGGCTCTCACGACCATGGAAAGCCCTTTTTCTCATCCTTTAACTGATCAACATGTTGGTTGAATACTTGAACGTGGTCTAGTTCGGCCCGAGACAACAAGGGATTCAACTTCCCTGACTCCCATTCTTGGTGGGGCTCCCTTATCCGCGGTTCCGGTTCCCCGCTCCAGCCGGTCCATAAATACTCCACAACGAGCGCCGGAAAACCTCAAAATCATAAATCAAAGGCCTGGTTGTTTCTCGGCATGTATCGAGGTTTTATTTTTCATCTGCGTTGTGAGAGGAGGCACGCCCTCTGCACGCAGATCCTTGTGCATGAGGATCAAAGTATGAGTTCAATCCAGACTGATCCTAAACCATTGATGGTCATGTGTTTTGCATCTCAGAAGCAAAGATCTAAAAATAAAAACCGCATCGAAGAGTTAGGCGACAAAACACGTAATCAAATTTTGGCAACACGAGTATCTCACGTCGATTTCAAACTTTTGAACAACGTTTAAGAGAAGAGCGGCCTCAAAGAGTTACTGCCTTAGTCTTGGGTAGTGTTTGTCTAGCACGGCATCTAAGGTTGGTCATGATGCTAGGATATACAAATATTATTATACAAATGCATTTCTATTCAAGGTCTGCTCTACAACTTCTAAATGCAAAGAAGCCGGCTTCAACAATAACAAAGAACACAGTTAACAAATGCATTTCATACCAACAATGACTCAAATTAATGAAGTCGAGGGAGCACTGGCACTCTGAGTTCGATGGGGTACCCTGTTTACACAATATCTATATATCACGCAGTCTCTTCGAGCCGCATGGTCTCTTTTGAAAAGACTTCCTGCTACCGACGATCTCAGTCCACAGCCACACAAGATAACTTGGTCACTGAATGGCACTATGCACCATACTCATCCTCAAAAGTGATTTGTCTCTGATAATTTCCTAACACGGGTTGTCTTGGACTGCGTGAAAGCGTTTGGAGTTAACGCTCGACTAGCGAATGAGAGATATAAGGCGTGTGTTGTCTTAAGTTGGGAGTGTGGGTTGTTAGTGAGCCAGAGGGGGTTGCATTCCCAATTTGCTATCCGCAATCAGAATATTGATTAGGTTGGTGTTCAATTTAGCTCAAGAGATGTCAAGGGTATGAGACGAAACCCAAGCAACACATGATTCACCACGGATCGCCACTTTTTCGTTTTCATGGCCTCTTTACTCGCTGAGCAATGCATTAGTAGGGTTGCAGCCAACACATCTACCGACAAGGTAAAAACTGCGTAGTTGGTGTGTAATTATGCATGTTGGTGCACTGCCTGCGCGGTGTGTACCTCCATTGGGATAACTTCATCTTGACGAACAGCACTAACACCCTTGCCTGCATACGCGAATGCAAGCTAGTCCCGCAAAGGAGGGTCATCCGCGCTTTCCGGGCTACCGGGATACGATACCACGTCAGTCAGGACCCCTGTTTTCACCCATTATCCCCTCATTTCAGACCAATCAATTATCTAGTCTATTGGGCCTGGGCAGCATAGAAATGGATAAGAGGTCGGTTAAGTACCGACCCGCGGCACAATTCTTCAGGACCCTTACTCAACTTTGTTGGTCTTTTAGTCTTTTCCAGAAGACCACCGTCGTTGTTTGCGCATCTTCTCTCAACCATGCGCGTTGCTATCATCGGAGGTGGTCCTTCTGGCCTCGTCCAGCTCAAAACACTAGCAACCGCCCATCAGTACTTCCCCTCAGCCGAACCCTTTGAGCTTAAACTCTTCGAGTCTTACGATAAGCTTGGCGGTGTTTTCCTTCATCATGTTTATGAAGATGCCGAGCTCGTTTCCTCAAAATTCCTCACTAGCTTTTCTGACTTCCGTCCCCGCCCCGAAGATAATGACTTCCTCTCTTCTGAACGGTATAGAGAGTACCTAGAAGAGTACACTACACATTTCGACTTGTGGCCCTACATTCATCTCAATACACATGTCACAGGTGTCAGAAGAGGAGAGGTGAGCGAGCACGTTGTCAGTTACAGGGGACCTGATGGTAAGGAAGTTGGATGGGAGTGTGATGCTATTGCTATATGCTCAGGTGTCCACTCAAAAGCCAATATCCCAAATATTCCTGGCATCGAGAATGTTCCAGAAGTGATTCATTCACAAGACTTCAAGAAACGTGAGCAATTCGGAACAGGAAAGACTGTCATGGTCCTTGGCAGCGGTGAGACAGGTTGCGATATGTGCCATCTAGCCATCACCTCACCAACTGAGAGAGTTGTTTTTTGTCATCGTGATGGCTGGATTGGTGCACCCAAACGTGCTCCAGGGCAGCGATTCCTGCCATGGCTATTTGGTGACAAAGACTACGACACGCCCCAATTGCCAATCGATGTCAGTCAACTTACACTTTTCGACACCATGTATGTTCATCCTTTGGTTCGCGATACGATGACTGTGTGGGACTATTATCATTTTCTGGCTCTACCCGCCGGATGCTGGATCTGTGGAGGTTCACCATATGGTGTTGACCAACACGTCGGTCAAATCTTTAGTGAGCGTTTCCACGCCTCGCGATGTAAGTCAATTTGGTCCTATCTCTCTTTAGCAAGGGCAGAACTAAGGCCGCTCTAGTATTTTGGAATAAGGGCTGGCAGCGTATCCAGAACAACGTCTCTACGCCCTGGCGCCCGACCAAGTGGCCTTTGTCAACTCAGATCCGCCGCTTCTTCTTCAACACGGCCATCATCCCGGCCAAACGGACCATCGATGTTGCTCCTTTTCCTTCACACATTACACAAGACGGTGTCGCCCACTTCCCTGATACCGGTCGCCCGGAGGCCAAGCGCATTCAAGAGTCCGTTGTGAAGCCTGATATCGTCATCTTTGCAACTGGCTACGTCCCCCATTTCCCATTCCTCAACACGAAACACAATGCTGGTCGCCGTCCTTACCCCGTGTCTCACGATGCCGATGTCCGTCAGATCTGGTCCTCGGACGACCCCACCATAGGTTTCATAGGCTTCGTTCGCCCCGGCTTTGGTGCGATTCCCCCTCTTGCCGAAATGCAGTCTATGCTCTTCGCCACGCACCTACTCGGCCGTGTTACCCGTCCTCTTCTTAAAGAAGATGAGTGGCATTATCGTATAATTCACGCACCAAGTGCCCGCGTCTCCTACGGCGTCGAGCACGATAGCTATGCCTACCAGCTCGCCAAGGACATGGACATGGCTCCTTCGTTTACCGACATCCTGCGCATCGCTCTCTATACCCCTCACGGCTGGCGGCTCCCCTACATCTGGGCCGGTGGTGCCAGTTTCAACGCCAAGTTTCGCCTGGTTGGACCTTGGAAGTCTGATGGCGCTGCCGAGATTCTCACAGGGGAACTATGGGAGACCATTTCTCGCCGCTCGGGTCTTTTCGGTAACATTCCTATGGTAGTCATCCCCGTCCTCTACCTTGGAACCATAAATCTGTACTACTACATTTATGCCCGCTTCTGGGGAGCTTTGGCCAGTATCGGCCTTGCTAAGGCCCCTGTCCCACGTAATGACGTCAAGAGGAAGTTTGAAGAGCTAGCTCAAATGGAACACATAAGGATGAAGCAGGAGGCTGCGATGGCAAGGGATGCCAAAGTGCAGGAAATTTACGAGGATTAAGGAGATTGTTGAGCTTGCATATACGGCAGGGCCATGGATTTTCAGAACGATCGCAGCATGTATGAGTCAAAATGAACTACGTATTATGATGTTAAATGAGAAAGACATTGTCAGTAATCAGGGAGCTTATCGCGTGTTTTAAGCTATTGCTGAATTCTGGACATATTCTAGGATCGGGTTATTAGAGGCCGAGACTTTAGAGTCATCCAGGTGCGTACTCTGCCGCTCTTCCACACTCTTCCAGGTTTTTTTTCAGTTTCCTGACCAGACGGAATAGATATTTGGCATATGAGTATTAGCGACAGACAGTGGTCAGCTGTCTGAGATGATCCGAACTTTGTTCTGCGGCCGTCAGCAACTAATGGCTGTTCTCAAATACACACTAGTTAATGTAGCTTGTCTTTCTGTGGCTTTCTTGAAAAGAAGCTATATAAAATTCTTACTCTAAAAATAAACTGCGTGTGCGTTTGAGGGCCCCCAATCTTACGGGCTTCAAAGAGACCACCCGCACTCTATTAGTCTAGACGCTACTGAGCTACGCATGGGCTAGTACGAGCCATAGCGTTCGAAGTACGCAGTCGTTATCTGTTCTAACGTCACACGCATGATGCTTTCTCAGACTTCCCCCATCCGTCGGAGTCTCTTCTTTCAATAATCCGCGTGTTTACAGCGATCACAAGATGGTTGGTATAGCTTTGCTCGGCGCCGGGATTTTCGCGCGAGAACGTATGTCAATAGTCCCATGAACTGTCAACGATATTTCTACGTTGAATAGGTAGCTTGCTGCCTAATTATCGGACACTGGTTGAACTAACGTGCTTCAGAACACTTGCCAGCCATTCAAGCCACGGCCTGTCTTGAACTCAGAGCTGTTTACTCACGATCCGAAGAATCCGCAACTTCTCTCGCACAGCAGGCAAAGGGCAAAGTGGACATTTACTTTGATAGTCCAGCTACAAGTGGAAAGTCGCTTGACGATCTGCTTGCAAGAACTGACATATCCGCCGTGTCCACGTGTGCTACAATATTGGCCCAACCTCGTCTCATCCAGAAAGCCATAAGGGCCGGCAAACATGTACTTAGTGAGAAGCCCATTGCCCAGAATATGGAAACTGCTAAAGAGCTCATCAACTGGTACAATTCTCAAGCGAACCCCCCAATATGGGCCGTTGCGGAGAATTTCCGATTCAATGAGAGCCTGAGATATGCCGAGAGTAGAATCCGAGAAATAGGCGGGCAACTCACGACCTGTCGGTTGAGTTATTATCGATCGGTAAAGGAGGACAACAAATACGTTAAAACGGACTGTATGTGATAGCTATTCATTAACGAAGCACAAATACTAATAGATGCGTAGGGCGCAGAGCCCCGGAATTCCAGGGAGGATTCCTCCTTGACAGCGGGATTCACTTTGTCGCGAGTCTTCGACTGCTTCTGGATGCCATAGGAGAAGAAATCAAAAAGGTAGTGGCCTTCTCCAGTCTACTTCAGGAGCATCTTCCGCCTGTCGACACCGTCCATGCTATTATATCCACTAATAATTCTCGGAATGGCACAATTTGCATCTCATTTGGGATAGAACATAAATCTGGCTTGGAAATTGAGGTACTTACTACCAACGGCGCTGTTCTTTGGAAGCCTGTTAGTGTCAAATCAACTACTAAGCCAAACTCTGCTGGGTCATTCGGCGAGACGAAAGACTTTGTGTACGACAACGCCGTCAAGGCCGAATTCGAGGCGTTCAGTCAAGCCTTCTTGAGTGGTACCCCAGACCTACATCAAACCCCTTTGGAAGCCCTTAAGGATCTCGCTCTTCTACAGGCTCTATTGGAGTCGGCAGAGAGCAATGGTTTGTTCAAGGCTGTGGAGGTCGGAGATGGGATCCAGAGCTGCTAGGAAGTATGTACATACTTAAACTGTTTACATTTCGCTGATCAAGGAGCGGCACAACTCTCATCCTATAAAGTTCCATTTGTAAGGATTTAGAAAATCGACCGCCCCTAGGCTGCGTAAGCTTGGGTACTCGAATGAGCTGCCAACGGGTCTCCGGAGATCTAGGTCAACGCACTGATCTCCAATACCTTAGGGACCGATTCCAGTGAGCTTGCAGTAAGAGTGAGAAATTTCTGTATTGTAGGCTGCAGTGTTTGGAACATACGTCTACGCTGACCTTTGCTGCATACATGATTAGCTTCACATCATTCCAAGTTCATGGCTCTAATGTGAAAGAGAAATAGCTTTCTCTAAGGCATTAGACAACTTGGCTGTTCCGGTCAACAGAATAGCCAGCTTGCTTGTCTCGGTTTGGATTCTAATTTTAGCGGGATGCTCCGGTCCCCCTAACATTGGTAAATGCCTTTCTTGGATGTCTCTCAATCAGAAGCACCAGCGACAAGACAGCGGCTATGGAAAAGTAAAGCATGACTCTCATTTGTTTAGAGTAGGCATCCGCATATAAGACTCTGATCTGGTTTTGTTCTTCGGAGGGCAGTAACGCAATGCTCTCTGAGGATCGAAGTATCTGTGCCAGTTGCTCCCCTGTCAGATACTTGACAGCTTCTTTCTTGATATGGTCCACCAACAAAGCGGAGCAGATAGCGAGCCCTATTGTACCCCCCAACACTCTAATCTGTGTTACAGCCCCCATTGTAACAGCTCAAGATATGTTAGTTGAAACAAGAAGTAGCTGATTAAAAGAAATGATGGGCCTTACCTAGATCTGTCTCAGTGACGGCAAGCGGCACCATCATCAGGATTGTACTGAGACTAAAACCGAAGCCGGCACCCATGATAGCCTCATAGCCGTATTGGGATGCAGAAATAGATGTCGATGATTTCAAGGAGCTGAATAGACCGACGCCTATTGTCTGAAGGGAGCCTCCAAGAAAAAGCATGTAAAGGGGAGGTATTTTTGCCTTGGACACCAACACCCCATTGAGAGCAGTTGCAAAGGGAGACAAGAGGAGCAGAGGTAGTGTATGGATGCCTGCGTTAATGGCCGATGTCTTGTTGACTGTTTGGAATCTTTGCGGGATGTTGATGAGAGCAGCCATAAATGGAAATCCGGTGAGAAAGCCATTCCTTGCAAAATTATAAATTAACGGACTGAAGACCTGAGATTCGTGGAACTGGCCACACTCACAAAAGCAATCCTGTGACAAATCTATTGTGCGTAAGCCTCCATGGAAAGATGGGCTCGCAAATGCCGGATCGTTTGGAAAGCAGTCGCTCCCACACAACAAAGGCAATCCACAAGGTGCCAGAGAGAACAAAGGTTGAGATAATGGCACCACTATTCCACGGATAGGCCACATCACCCTGCTCTAATGTGAAAATGAGCAGGATGGAAGCAGCCAATGACATGACCATGCCCACAATGTCGATGCGCTTCCATGTTTGCTTCGATGTGAAGGAGTGGAATGGTTTACTCGATTCGCCGTATGGAAAGCCGAATGGGATCGAGAATGCAAGAAGGAAAGCGGCAAGTGCACCACCAGGTCCACTATCAGTGATGGAATCAGTCAGCGGTTCTTCTACGACGTGTTCGAAAACGGTCAACTGACTTGATGTAGAAGACCCAGCGCCATGTGGTGTGGTCTGTGATTGCTCCTCCAAGGACTGGGCCAAGAGCACTAGAGAGGACGAATGTGGACGAGATAATGGAGATGTAAGTGGCGTATTTATCGGGAGGAACCATGAGCGGCACCATGATTGTCGATAAAGAGTAGATGCCAGAGCCTCCGAGACCTTGAAAGGCACGAAAAACGATACTATTGTTGAAACGCAAATAGTTAGAACGGCCTCCGAGTTGACGTTGGAATCGGGACAGTTACATACAGAGGTACCATTGACTTAGAAGCACCACACGCCGTGGAGAAGACGGTGAATATGGTAATGGACGATAATAGCATAAGCTTGCAGCCGAAGATATCGCTAAGTTTCGAGTAAATAACAAGGAACCCTACAAGTCTTTAGTCAGTATACCGGTACTAAACGGCAAAGCAGAATCAAGAGGCATACCAGTGTATGTTACCAAATAAGCCGTCACGATCCAACTAGCCATCTTGAAGCCTTGGAGAGCATCGACGATTGAAACCAGAGCCGTACTCACAATCGTAGTCTCCAGTGTCGACAGCAGCAGGCTCAAGCAGAGGCTAAGTCTCGTCAGTGGCAGTCAGTCTGAGGAGTGTCATCGAAGGCCTGGACAGGAAGCAAACCTACGCTGCGGTCAAGGCATGAAGCCTCCAGCCGGTATGATAGACCTTTGGCTGAGTCGCATTGTCAGACGAGCCGACTGTAACTTGGGAATTTCTGTGGTTGTCACTCGGGGCTTGACCAAGAATGCCGGACGCAATTTCGATCCTAGTACCGATATTAGATGTACGGGTATTAGAGTACCCCAGTATCTCGCGAACTGAAGCTTCATCAGTTTCAGTATTGGTATCATTAAGACTGATGCTGTGCGTGTCTAGGAAGTCGTCCAGCCCTAGGGGTTCCAGGGCTAAAGGTGATAGTGCCAAGGGTGGTAGCGACGACATAACGAGAAAAAGAGGTTGTATGTGGATTTGCTGCAGGGTTTGTCGGGGCACGCATCTTTTCAACGCCATGCATTGTTTTTTCCTGGTTGCTCTCTAGGTTTGACTCGCCGGTGCGTGTCGATCCGGGCTGAGTGGGGGCTGTTGGACTAGCAATCTGACATTGATCTCTATCTGACAAGGCGATGACGAGGGGGCGGCTTGTACACGCTTTAGTGCGTGGGGTCCATGTGTATACATTTTACTACGAGCACAGGTCTATGGTAATTCATGGGCCCTGGCTGTATCATAAGTCATCTATTAATAAGATACTCTCTTACAAGCTGGCCCTATTATCATCCTGTATTACTTGACTACGATGCAGAGGGGTACCATCGTGCATAATTGATGATGTAACTTGATTCGTCTGAGCGTGCGTCGGTGTGATCAACGAAAGAATCCGCTCAGTCGCAAAAAAGATGGTGTCAATCTTGCCCGACATGACCGACAACACCCGCCCCCGACGCGAAACCTTACAGCTGCGGTCATCATAAGCCCCAAGTGGCTTAGTTTTAATAGCCAACTGGGGGCCTACATAACGGAATAGTCCTAGGAACGTAGGCAAATAATGCATCACCTGTGCTTCCATGAGCTCCCGCTTAGCAGAGATGGTTTTTGCGCTCACTCTGTCTCGTGCCGCTTGCGCCTCGGCAGCAGTCTTGAACTGTCCAAGTGGGGTGTGAGGAACACTAGACAAAGTGAATAATCCTGATACTTCAGTCGGATAGATCGAGGCGAGAGGGCCATCGACCAACGTCACGGCTGGAAAGTCGGGAGGCCCCTCGTAGTAAAGCAACAAGGTAGTCTCATACATGACCGGAAAGTCCAAATCGAGGTAGTGGCCCCAAGTCGCATCTACCGCAAAGTCGAAGCGTTCGCCGTCAATGAATACTCCGTCGTCTATATCTTCGACGCTCGAAACTCTCCAGCCAAGCTCAAGAGTATCTTTGAGCTCCGTCTTGAAATACGCTCGAGCTTTGTTCAATAGCAATACCCGCTCCGGAACGCACATGATGCCGTCGACATTAGTTAATCCAATACCCGGCGGCGCTCCTTCAGTGAAAGGGATCCCACTTGAAGACATGATTGTCCGATAGGTACCGTAGTCGAGTAGTGAGTCCTGCGTCGTTACGGCGTAGATATTGCAAGGAACACTGCGGCTCAAGCCAGGATAGCGTTCGATGAAACGAAAAAAGCCATCTCGCGACTGGAGACGTGTACCGCTGTGTCGAGCGTAGTGAAAGCCCATGTGAAGTCGGAATTGGTTGTTGCCAGATGCTTCGTGGAGTAATCGTTCATGTTGTTCGAATAATTTCACGCGGAAGCCCAATGCTCGCAGAGATGTCGCAATGTGACAGCCATACCATCCGCCACCTATGATGCCGAAGCTCAATGACCTGGTATAGCTCTGTCTGTTGACCATTCCATATCCGTTGATGTCGTCGTCATGGTGCTTGTCGAGCTTAGCCATGCTGAACAGCTTTGTAGGGATAATAGTCTTCGTATCGTGATATCGTGATTGCTGAACGCTTTTGAAAGAAGGGTTGGAGAGCGTAGGTTTGAGAGACTTGATTCAAGTAACCTATCTGCGGTAGCTACGCTTCGGATGGAAAGAGGCTTTCGTTTTGCATTGATCAATTGTATCAAATTGTTGGATAGAATTCGTGGGCTTTAAAGAGTGCATACATCACTGTTGGGTGCCGGGGTCAGAAAAGGCTAGCCTGATGTGATCGCTGGTATCTATTTTCTAAAACAACCGGAAATATGTGTTTCATGATAGCCTCTGGGCATTACTTATACGGTGAGACAACCAATTAGAAACTTAGTACTATATCTGCTACGGTAAAGACAGGCAAAGGTTCTCTTTGACACCCTCGCACTTGAACATCAATTCTTTCAATTGAGGCTATACTGCTTAAACTCGCCCTGGGGGTTTGCAAATGGTAAGATAAGGTTTGCAGGTGCCCGCAGAAGGATGATGACTGTATCTGTAGTTCGTAGCGTAGGCTGACGAGAGACACCGTATTAGTGAACTTCGTAATTATGCTTTGACTCTTAAACTATCATAGGTAAGTGAGAGGACAGCCTCAATGATAGCAAAGAACAAAGACCCCAAATATGCGGATTATTATGGTCTGCTGATAAGCTACGGAATCTTGTGGATTTGGCCCACATTCATGGAATGACCAATTCCTAGCTTTGGGCATACATCGTGTATTTTAACAGAGTGACGCCAACACAGTCCGGATCACGCCCGATAGCGTCCCCGGAGTCTATTTGTTGTTTTTTCATCAGTTCTCTAATCTTTTAATATCTTTAACAAGCGAAGACACTATTAGCTTCATAAGCTAGTTAATATCTCCAGTCTTGCAATGCGTATCCTTTGTCTCCATGGAATGGGCACCAACAGCAAGGTATGTAGCCCTTCACATTTGTTACCCGGATATACTACTAGGACAGATACTGATGTTGCGTTTAGATGCTGGAGATGCAGACGTGTGAGTGATTATTACTCATACATTACTCCAAATTAGGCATACTGATTGTCTTATAGCGGCACTACGACATCAACTAGGTCATTCACAATCGCACAACTATGAATACGTCGATGGTGGAGAGCCCAACGCGCCGGCGACAGGTCAGTTCCTCCCCTGTCTACTTGTTTGCCGAAGATACTTAATCGTAAACTAGGCCTAGAAGCCTTCATCAGTCCAGATGAGGGTCTTGCGTATTACGACCAACACTCAGCAGAGAGCATTCTTACAGCACTCAACGACCTCTCGGAGTACCTAGCTGAGGAAGGTCCCTTTGATGGTGTTTTAGGCTTTTCGCAAGGCGCCTCCCTGGCTGCTATGATAATGGTTCGTGCTCGTCATGCTAACCCACCACCATTTCAGTTCGCCATCTTCTTCTGCGCAGGCCTACCGTACAGTGAAAAGGCTTTGCGCGCAGGAGAGTTAAAGTTCTTGAGGGTTGAGGATACAAGTGGCCCTATCATTCATGTGCCTACTGCCAATATCTTTGGAACTAAGGATCCGGACGTTAGTTATAGCAAGGCACTCGTCGACTTGTGCCAGCCTTGGGGCAGGGTAGTGCTGGATCATGGTGCTGGGCATGAGATTCCTAGGGTACCTGTGGAGATTGTGGATGACATGGCACGAGCGGTGGAAAAGGTTGTTACAAAGGCAATGATCGGGCAATAGAGATCAATTTGACTAGATGAGATAAGTCAACTTCAACTTCGCACACTGTAGATGGCTATACAGATGAGTCCCGCTAGAGCCCCAACTGAGCCAAGCAACAGACATGCAATGTCGATATTGTTGAGCTTGATCCAAGACATACGCATATCAGGCGTCTGAAGATGCATTGGACGCAGCTCCTTGCCTCGTCCATATATGTCCTTCAAGTTCATAACTTGTTTGCCACCCGATCCATCGACCGGAGAAGCTCCTTGGCTAAGTAAAGAATGTTCAAACCTCCCATCCCAATCATACAGATGCTCTTCAACCAAATCCGCAGCGAAGTGCTTCCTCCGTGAACCAACGATTGCAATCCTCTGCATGCGCTCGACGTTCCTCTGAAACCTCTCTCTTTCTAGCCCCAAGATGCAATGAATTCCCGCAGTCACAGATGCCGCATCAAAATTCTCCTTGCCAAGTCGGACAGCAATGCCAGATCGTTCAATCCTCATGCTAGTGATCATCTGATCGCCAAATATCCCAATCGCGACCATAGGCACACCGTGGAAGATGGACTCATTCACGGATGAGGGCCCAGAGTGCGTGACAAAGATGACTGTAGAGGCGTGTTCAAGGATAGCACGCTGTGGCGCCCATGTAGCAAAGTGCCACGCCGGATGCTGATTTTCGAAAAGTTGATTGAGGTTCAAGTGAGATAGATGCGATGAAGGAACTTTCATGCTCGTATCAAGTCGATTGCGAGACCGAGCACTGAGTGCCCAAACGACACCGTCGATAGCCCCAGAGTGAATGGCATCGGAAAGACCATTCATGATCTTGAAGATCTTTGCGTCATCGAGAACGACATGTGTGCCAAATGCGACAAAGGCAACTCTTTTATGAGTCTCAACAAAATTCTTAGCATCTCCCTCGAGAGCCGGGTATGAGTCGGCCAAGATGGGTCCAACAGGATGAACCAATGGAGGAGTATCTCTAGGTGTCTCCATTCCATAGAAGTTATTCAGAAACACAAGATAATCCGGCTTGGAAAGCTTCGGCCTCGAAGGGACCCCCTCTTTTCGACGCATCTCTTTGGTCCAGAAGACCCAACGGAGAAAGTACGGTGCTGAACGTAGTAGGAACGTCATCTCAAACAACCTGTCGTAAATACTGGCGTGCTCGCTGGTCAAACATCGCTGTTGCATACCCGGTTGTCCCGGAATATACTTCTGAGGCATCATCAACCAAGGCATCTGGGGCCACATGACAGCGTGGGGAAGTCGAAATTCATTACAGACATCCAACGCCGCTTCGACATGAAAGTCGGAGAAGATAAAGTCAGGCTTGGTGGTTGTGATGATCTCCTTCAAACCACAGTATGTTGAAGGCCAGAAGGCATCAAAGGCCATTTTGCCTTTGACAATATCCCGTTTGCCGGCCGCAGTGTTCCAGTTCCATCGGGAGAATAGGGTATAGTGCTCTTCATCTTCCTCAGGTGAGATGGCCGGTCCCACGACGTGAACAATGGACACGAATGGATAGGGGTCGACTAGCTTCTCTCTCCCACTCAGTGTGGCAAAGTCAATAGTATGGCCTCTATCTGCTAGGACAGCGCATATTTCAAGGATTGGAGCTGTTTTCCTGTTAGTCCCTCAACATTTCTGTGAGGCTATCATATTGCAATGATGTGTGTACCTGAGTTAGTCGAACCGCCAACTGCGACGACGACGAGAATCTTGGCTTTGGGTAGAGACATGGCGGTAGTTCCACTGCCTGACACTGACTGACGGTCTACTCTGTCGATATGTCAAGTACAGAAACCCATATATTCGCGAAAAGGCAGGAATCATAGCGTTCTTACACGTGGTGTGTATTTCACGTCTAAATATAGCTACTTACTGTGTGATAGTAGCAGAAGGTTCTATCCTGAAAGCACCATAGGATAGCCACACGTAAGGTTCGGCTCGAAAGTACCCGGAGCCTGAAGGAGGTAGCAACGCTACTTGACAACATATGGAACAGCGAATCTCTCTTTTCTGAGACATAATTGTTATCCAAATGCCGAGTCATCCGATAAAGATCTTTGGTATCTAGATGCTGACTCCTCACCGGGATCCTCCCGAGTGTTACCACAACAATCTTCTCTCATATCTCATTTGCTTAACGATTAAGATCTACGTGAAATGAAGCGAATCAGCAATATAGGTCTACACCATCATGATCCTTCGCTTGGGTGTTGTTCAAGTTCTGGTTGGTTTTCGTATATATCATTTTGATCTTCTGCTTACTTTTGGGGGCCTGTGGTCTACCCCCAGGTGCTTTGACCTCGTCACACGTGCGAAAGGTCCTCATGTTCGAGGAGTCGAGCACGCAGACAGACCAGACTACAAGCCCCCACAAGAATTAGAGCGATGTCAGATGCCCGAGAATAGAACCTGGCACCCATTCTTCGGCAAGGCACACATAAGGTTTTCTAGATTGAATCTAACGACGGGAAGGAATCTGAGAATAGCAAGGCAAAGAGGGGCTGGAGAGCGTTATCGCCCCCAAGAGTAATATCGTAATATCTCGTGATGTATATCACTGCTAGCTTGAGTCTAATCCAAGCCTAACTCTATTTGCCCGGACATTAGTGGTCGTTTCTGTTGAGAGGCGCGGAATCTGTATGGGATTTTGTCTCGTCTGCGTAATTTGCTTTCATTGGTTTCCTCAACCTAGCCGCACTTGGTAGTGCATGATGTTGATGTGTTTTGCGATATAACGAGGCAGGGCAATGCTAGTATACTAGCCATAATTGGCTACTCTCAGCAATAGGCCTTGGCGATAGCTTAGAAGCACAGACAACCAATCAAAAGCAAATCCGGCGTTTTAAAGTATATCCATTGAGGCAAAGATATCGGCGCAGCGGCGAAAGTGCTCTCTATTGCCTTAGGGGGCTGCAGGAAGCATGACGTGCAATTAGTCCTAGTCTTTTATGGTGTGCGGCAATTTGTCTAAGCACTATGTTAGAGTTCACAAAGCCTTGAGGAATCTCTATTTCGGTCTTGACCCCCACGCTAACCCGGGCATCGGATCTGTTTACAATGCACGACGATCAATATGATCATCAACTTCACAGGGCGGTGTTGACGAGACATAGCGATGAACACCAAGTCCATCTTGAATATGAAATAAATACCTAGATAGATGAGATATCTCCAGAAGCCATTCTGCTCTATCTTCCACGTTCTAAATTTATTACCACATCGCATCAAGCTATGGAGCCTATTGCTATTATCGGTCTTGACCTCAAGTTTCCCGGCGATGCCACAGACGCCGATGGATTCTGGGATATGCTTGTGGGTGGTCGCTCGGCACTTACAGATATTCCCGATGAACGATTCAAAGTCTCATCGTTCTACCACCCAGACCCGGAGCGTGCTGGCTCGGTTAGTCTCTTGATATGATGATTTTGCTTTTAAATTCCCAGCATGAGCTAATCATCTTCACAGCTCAATGTCACGAAGGCTCACTTCTTGAAAGATGATGTTGCCGCCTTTGATGCACCTTTCTTCTCTATTACTCCAGCTGAAGCCGGTGGTATGGATCCTCAGCAGCGAGGCCTACTTGAAAATGCATATCGTGCTCTAGAAAATGGTATGAAACTTGTCCTATCCCTGTTATCATCAAGAACGTTTCTCTAACCGGAGACCAGCGGGGTGCACTATGGACAAGGCTCTTGGGTCTAACACAGGAGTTTTCATTGGTTGCTTCACACGTGAATACGAAGCTATCATGTTCAAGGAGACTGAGATACAGCAGCGCTACTTTGCTACTGGTACTGGAACGACCATGCTTGCCAACCGACTAAGCTATTTCTACGACCTTCGCGGCCCCAGCATAAGTCTCGACACAGCATGCTCGAGTAGCCTTAACGCCTGCCACCTTGCTTGCAACAGTCTCCGTCTAGGAGAATGCAACATGGCTCTAGCAGCTGGCTGCAATCTCTTCTATAACCCTGATACTATCATCCCGCTCACAGCTCTCGGCTTCTTGTCTCCAGACGGAAGGTGCTACAGTTTCGATAGTCGTGCCAACGGATATTCCCGTGGTGAAGGCTTCGGAATGGTCGTGTTGAAAAGATTAAGCGATGCTATTCGCGATGGTGATTGCATTCGTGCCATCATCCGTGGCTCCTCGAGTAACCAAGACGGCAAATCCCCTGGCATCACGCAACCCACACGTCAGGCACAGGTCGACTTGATCAACGCGGCGTATCAGTCAGCTGGCCTAGAGAAAACACGTACGCGATTCTTTGAAGCTCACGGCACGGGTACTCCCGTAGGGGACCCTATTGAAGCGAGCGCTATCAGCGACGCCTTCTCTGAATATCGCTCTGAGGACGAGCCCATGGTAGTTGGCGCGGTGAAGACGAATATCGGCCATTTGGAAGGTTCAGCCGGTATTGCTGGTCTCATCAAGACTGTATTAGTGCTTGAGAAGGGCATTATCCCTCCCAACATGGGCTACGATAGTCCGAACCCTAAGATCCCCGTTGAAGAGTGGCATCTTAAGTTTCCAAAAAGGACAGAGCTCTGGCCTGGTACGGGACTTAGACGAGCATCAGTCAATGCGTTCGGCTACGGTGGCAGCAACGCCCATATCATTCTCGATGATGCTCTCCACTACCTCAGGGAGCACGAGTTGAAAGGGAAACATAGGACCATCGAATATTCACAAGCTGACGACTTGCAACTGTCATCCGACATCATGATAGGTACCAACGGTCATTCAACCAACGTCACCAACGGTGTCAATGGAGACTCCAGCGGCAGTTCCATTGGCAGCACCACACCCGACTCCAGTCAAGATGAATCCTCACTCAAAATCGTTTCCAGTCCTGCTTCCCGTGCTCGCTCGTTCGTCTTCTCCACATTTGACGAAGCCGGAGCAGTCCGCATAGCCGAAGCATACCATACATTCCTCACCTCCCGCCAAACACTCACTGCTGGATTTGACCAAGAACAGCACTTCCTAGATGACCTCTCCTACACCCTCAAAAAACACCGCACAGCCTTCCCATGGCGTTTCTCCCTTGTTGCTGACAGCGTCAGCAATTTGGCAGAGAAGCTGGAACGAATCCCCTCACCTGTTCGAGCTGGCGTTGACTCGAAACTGGGGTTTGTCTTCACAGGCCAGGGAGCGCAGTGGTACGCCATGGGTAGAGAATTGCTACTTGCCTATCCCACTTTCAGCACTTCCGTATTCTCCGCAGACGCGTATCTGCGACAACTGGGATGCTCGTGGTCTCTTGTCGGCGAACTACTTCAGAACCAAGACCAGTCCCGTATTGATGATCCTGCCTTCAGTCAACCCATCTGCACAGCCTTGCAAGTTGCTCTGGTTGACCTAATCGCCAGCTGGGGCATCAAGCCTGCTGCCGTGCTTGGCCATTCATCCGGCGAAATTGCTGCTGCCTACGCCGCTGGTGCTATCTCGCAGGAGTCAGCGTGGAGATTGGCCTTTCATCGTGGAGCTTTGTCCTCTGCGCTGGCTAAATCTACCCGCTATTCCCGCGGCGCCATGCTTTCAGTGGCTATAAGTGCCACGGACGCAACGGCATATCTCCGCGACCATGTTGGTGGCGACGCCGGAAACATGATCGTCGTCGCCTGCATCAACAGCCCTAGGAACGTCACGCTCAGTGGCAGAGTGGAATACATTGACAAGATCAAGAAGGCTGCAGACAGGGAGGGCATCTTCGCCCGAAAACTTAAGGTTGATAATGGGTACCACTCTCCTCTCATGGTTGCTATCGCAGAAGAGTACCGCAGCGTGATCGGTGACCTCAAGTTTACAAGCAAGGTCTCACCAAAGCAGGACACTCCAATCATGTATTCCTCTCTTACTGGTAACACAACAACTGTCTCTGCCCTTCAGAGCTCAGACTACTGGATCGATAACCTCCTTTGCCCTGTTCAGTTCTCCAAGGCCTTTTCACTTATGTGCTCCAACACTAACGCATCGGTCAAGAAGCTCGGTGCCGCTGCTCGAGCTGCTGCCAAGCGCCCCAAAATTACTGAGGTACTTGAGATTGGTCCTCATGCGGCGTTACGTGGTCCTATCCGCGAGACTATCGAGTTGACACCTGAAGTGAATGGTGTCGGCTACGAGTCAGTCCTTCGTCGTGGAGTCTCTGCTGTTGATACTGCTCTGACGGCTGCAAATTGGCTTTGGTGTCGTGGTTATGAGGTGGATATCGCCAAGGCCAGCGGAACAGTCAACAACAGCCTCCTGACCAACGCACCAGGATACACTTTCAACCATGCAAACACCTACTGGAACGAGAGTCGTATTAGCAAGGGATATCGCTTCCGCTCCGCCATTCGACATGAACTTCTGGGTGCCCCAGTGCCAGATTGGGATCCCTCGAACGCCATCTGGCGAAATTACATGCGTGTCTCTGAGATTCCTTGGGTGAAGCATCACCGTATTACAGGTGCCACTATCTATCCCGCCGCTGGCATGCTTGTTATGGCTGTTGAGGCGAGTCGGCAAATGGCAGACACATCGCGTGTAGTCAAGGGCTTCCGCATCGTCGACGCCCGCTTCAATGTTGCCCTTCGAGTGCCAACGACACAGAACGGCATTGAGACGCACTTTCACATGCAGCCCTCAAGAGATTATCCTGATACCTCCGCCAGAACCGTACGGAAGTTCTCTTTTAATAGCTATGAGGGTGGTGAATGGCGCGAGCACTGTCATGGTCTGGTCTTCACCGAGTACGAGCAGCCTTATACGGTTGTAGACGGTGGAAGGGAAGATGTCGAATTCCAAGTCGCGTGTAAGCAGAGGCTTGAAAGAGTTGAGAAGGCTTCACATGTCGACACTTCGTTTCGTCAGTTGTATGAACATCTGTCGACTGTTGGTCTTGACTTTGGTGCCACCTTTCAGACTCTCCGTGATATCCGCTGTGGAGAAATTGGAAAAGCTGTAGCTACAGTCGAGCGACAGGACCTTGAGAGCTTGATGCCTTTGGGGTATCTGCAGGAGCACTTAATTCATCCCACAGTGCTGGATGGTATCCTCCAGAGCATTATCGTCTGCCTGACAAAGGGTGGTCGCGAGGTTGACCAAGTCATGGTTCCCTCTGAGATCGGTGACCTTTGGATATCCGCTGATCCATCAACCGCCAAGTTCGATGCGGTCCGAGTCTCCTGTTCAGGAAAGTTCCTCGGCATTCGACAAGCTGAGGCGCGCATCGTCGGTCTCGGCATCAATACAGACAAGCCAGTTTGCACCGTGGATAACTTCATCATCACGACCGTGGCGCGTAGTGAAGGAGTCTCCTCCTCCGATCCGGCAAGAAGACTCTGCTTTAACCTCGACTACAAGGTCGATCCAGCTCTTCTGGATCAAAGTGCTGCAGATAAGACCCTCCAGCCTGATGCAGCGCATGGCCCGACACCTCAGCAAGCAGAGCTCATTCAAGAAGTTGAGATGATGTGCTTTTTGTATATCAAGCGCTTCTGGGATAGGATCTATGACAAGAACCGAGATGCCAAGTCGGTTGGTTACCACAAGAAGTATGTCGCCTGGATCAAGCACCAGTTAGACAATTACGACGCTGGTCTTGTGCCACATGCCAAGCCAGAATGGCGAGAGCGAGCGGCCAGCGATGAATACATCAGCCAGATGGAAGCCAAGCTTCTCGCAGAGGGCTCCGCAGAAGGTAAGTTGGTCGTCTATGTCGGACGAGAACTCCCAGCGATTCTAGCAGGAGAGTCTGACGCACTTGAACTTCTCTTCAAGGATAAGTTGGTCGAGAACGTTTATCGCTCAGGCGTAGGTGCTGAGCTGGGATACGACCGCATGGCGGCCTACATCGATGCTTTGGCACACAAGAATCCAGCCCTTCGCGTTCTCGAAGTCGGCGCTGGCACTGGCGGAGCCACTCGACCAATCCTAGAGTGCCTCACTACCCAAGGCAACGGTGAGACTGGCACACCACGTTTCAGCCACTACGCATTCACCGATATCTCGATTGGCTTCTTTGAGAACGCTCGAGAGATGTTCAAGGGTGTTGCTGGCCGTATGAGCTTCCGTGCACTGAATGTTGAGGCAGACTTGGAAGACCAAGGATTCTCAGGAGAAAAGTTCGATGTCATCTGCGCTGCTAATGTCATTCACGCCACCAAGAGCCTTGAAGCAACGTTATCTAACATGAAGAAGCTACTTAAGCCCGGTGGCAAGCTTATCTTGTACGAGATGACAAACACGGGTATGATCCGTACGGGCTTCGCGTTCGGGCTGTTACCGGGTTGGTGGTTGTCTGTTGAGGACTTCCGCGAGTTTACGCCGCTGGCTGCTCCTAAGGATTGGTCCAACAGTCTTGAGAAGAGTGGCTTCAGCGGGATTGACTTGCACATCTATGACTTCCCGGATCATCGCCACCAGATGGTCAGCGTCCTCATAAGTACGGCTCTTGGAGATGGGAGCAGTGATAGTGCGCCAGGGTCTTCTCGCACTTCAGGACCTATCAAGATCATTCTGGGCGGCAATGAATCTGGTTTACACATTCAAAAGAGCCTTGCCGAGACCCTGAGAAAAGATGCTGTCGGCCTTGACTCTAAGGTCGATATCGTTCATTTGACCGAAGCCGTGGCAGATCCAAAGGAATTGCAACAAAGTCGATGCATCTTTCTAGGCGACCTGGAATCCAATTTCCTCGTGAATGTCCATGACGGAGACTACGAAGCTTTCCAGAAGCTCATCTCCTCAACCAAGACATTGCTCTGGGTCAACCAAGGAGGCGGTCCATGGCCCAAATCACCAGGTGCAGATATGGTGACTGGTTTCGCTCGTTGTATGCGTGCTGAGAACCCTGGGTTGGACTTCCTCACTCTGTCTCTTGATGACCTGTCTTCTCTTCATGCCGCCAGCTCGACCATCTTGAGTCTCTTGAGCTCTGGTGGCGGACAAGAGAACAGCTTCTACGAGAAAGACGGTGCCGTTTATATCCCCCGTATCACCGAGGCTAACACTGTCAATCAACTCATTGCCGCCAAGACTAAGGGTGAGCTGGCAAAGTCCGAGACCTGGCAAGATGCTAGCAAGGGCAGAGCCTTGACATTGCAGTGCGCTACCCCTGGTCTTCTTGATACTCTCCAGTTTCAGGACGACGCACTCTATGAAAAGCCTCTCGAGCCTGATGACGTCGAGGTCCGCGTCCATGCCACGGGTCTCAATCTCCTCGATGTCATGATCGCTCTCGGCCAAGTAATTGGCTCAGCCTTTGGACAAGAGTGCGCTGGCGTGGTGACTCGTATCGGAAGCAATGTCCAGCGCGTTGCTGTTGGGGATCGCGTGTGTGGGCTCTTGAAAGGAACCTTCAAGACCTTTGCACGCGGCACTCAATGGCAATTTGCCAAGATACCTTCTGCTATCGACCTTCCCGATGCTGCGGCAATACCGGTTGTCTATACCACCGCATACTACGGGCTTCACGATCTAGCACGCCTACAAGCTGGCGAGAGTATCCTCATCCATTGGGGTGCTGGTGGTGTTGGACAGGCTGCAATTCAACTTGCCAAAGCAGTGGAGGCTGAAGTGTTCGTCACTGTGGGCTCAATCGAAAAGAGGGACTTTGTGCATGAGCACTACGGTGTGCCTCTGGACCATATTCTGTCGAGTCGTGACTTGACCTTTGTGCATGGTATCAAGAGATTAACCGATGGTCGTGGCGTCGACGTGATCCTCAACTCTACATCAGGGCAAACATTGCGTGCCAGCTGGGATTGCATTGCGCCTTACGGACGATTTATCGAGATTGGCAAGGTTGACATCTTCGCTAACGCTGGTCTCCCCATGGGACCATTCAAGAAGAGTGTTACCTTCTCTTTCTTCGACATTGGCCTGATCGCTCTTGAGCGAGGGAAACTCTTTGCTCGTGTCCTCCAGGATGTCGTGGGCCTACTGGAGAAGGGATCTGTCACCCCACCACAGCCACTGCATGTCTACTCCTACTCCGACATTCAAGAGGCGTTTAGGACTATGCAGTCGGGATCGCACATTGGAAAGCTTGTCTTGAAGCCTCGAGAAGATGATGTTGTTGTGGTAAGTTTTCATCCATTAATCCAAGGAAAGCGAACTGGTGTCAGAGAGTAAATACTCATTGAACATAGGTCGAGCCGAGCCGAAAGCCAACATATTCTTTCGACCCCAAGGCTTCATATCTTCTATCCGGAGGCATGGGCGGCCTTGGCCGATGCACAGCACGATGGATGGCATCTCGTGGCGCCAAGAACCTGATTCTTCTTTCACGCTCCGGAACCACACGGCCTGCAGCTCAAGAGCTTATGAAAGACCTTGAAGCTTCCGGGGTAACAGCGTATGCACCTCAATGCGATGTTTCCGATCGGACAGTTCTCGAAGGAGTCCTCAATGAATGCGCCAAAACGATGCCACCCATCAAGGGCTGTGTCCAAGGTTCCATGGTCCTCAAGGATGCCATCTTTTCCAACATGTCCGAGGAAGATTACTATACTGCCGTGCGTCCCAAAGTCGTCGCTTCACGGAACTTGCACGAGCTCCTTCCTCAGGACATGGACTTCTTCATCCTTCTCTCCTCTGCATCTGGTGTCGTGGGTAATCGTGGTCAATCTAACTACTGTGTGGGAAACACCTACCAAGATGCCTTAGCCCGACACCGCGTAGCCCAGGGACTTCCAGGGGTGGCTGTTGACCTGGGAATGCTTCTATCTGTCGGTTTTGCCGCTGAGAACCAAGAAAGTATGGCCAATCTCCGTCAAGAGGGTTTCAACGCGATGCGAGAGGATGAGTTCCTAGCCCTACTGGACGTGCTATGCCAACCAACCGAAAAGGACGCCGTCAATACCAATAAGAAATTGCAAGCCTCTTCACTGGCTCAAATTGCTGTTGGTCTCGAAGCACCAGCCACCCTTCGCATCAAGGGCATCCCTGAACCGGCCTGGATGAATGATCCTCTTTTCAAGCATTTGTACCAGATCCGAGGCGAAGGTGACCACGACAGTGACGGTGACGGTGAAGCATCTGCCACCTCATGTGCCTCGCTACTGCCGGCGGTAGCGTCATTCGCTGAAGCATCCAAGGTTGTCAGCGCAGCTATTGTCCAGAAGCTGTGCAGGGCTCTATCTTCGAGCGAGAGAGACATCGATGTATCGAAGCCTCTTCACAGTTACGGTGTCGATTCTCTTGTTGCGGTTGAGTTGCGCGCCTGGTTCATGAAGGATGTTGGTTCTGATGTTGCAGTGTTCGATATTATGAGCGGACAGAGCTTGGAAGAGCTAGCCGAGTTAGCAGCGAGGAGAAGTTCATTTGTCAAGCTTGAGGAAGAGGCAGAGCAGGAGTAAGAGTTGTAGTCAAGAAGCTGGATAGTTAGGTTTACGCGGGGAACTTTGTATTGAGGAAGTATTGGCAGTAGTAAAGGTTATCTAACATACCATGGACAGATGGCCGCCAGAAGTCGAGATTTGCAATGCGGTCGCAACTCTCTGCGAGAGGAAGGTATTGATATAATGAGAGGGCCAGAAGAGCAGAAGACAAAGAGGACTTTATCGTGGTCGTCGAAGAAAGGGCGTTGCGTTCGTTATGGGAGTCTAGTATAGGGTTTCGTTCGGCAGCTATTATTTGCAGCTTAACATGTTAGGAACTTTTAGATTCGTCAGAAAAGATTCAGAGTATTCTTTCGCCTGACCATCCGGGGCAAAACTGAGTGAGATTCCAGAATGGCCGTCAAGCCTTTCACGGGAGTTTCGTGTGAAGAAATTTGGCAGAAATGCCCAACAAACAAGGGCAATGATATCGCTTTCGAATTGTTGAAAAGTGTGGGAGAAATGGTTGATTGCACAGCGATTCGTGTCGATTTCGGGACAACTAAATTCCGATCGTGCGCTCGACATGGCTAAGCCCATCCCTCCAATTAAAACACAATATCATTCTAACCGGAATGACATCATGATCCGATGACGTCAACAGCTGGATTATCTGACCTTTGATTCTACCGTACTGGCATATCAGGATATCTCTGCAGGCTATCGTGAGCTCTCTAGTCTTCAACTTGAGTGGCAGTGATCCACACAACAATCTCTCCACTATTAAAATCCTGTTAAAACTCCCGATGCCCGTATGAGCTCCAGAAATTGAGCACACGGCCTTCGCCAACAACTAAATCCGAGACCAAATCCAAGAAGCCAATCACACCAACTTTATCTGGATCCCCTCTTAATTCGTAACTAACGGAATCGGACAAGTGACCTTCGGCGGTCATAGAAGACGGTTAGTCCGTGCTTAACGAATGAGCGATTGGGGTCGTCGGGAAGATGGTTTCTCCGCCTCCCGATGTTTCCTGCTTCTAACAGGCACCAATGTTAATGCTGAAATCCTGTAACTGGAATGATTCCATCTCTATTGGAGTCGCTAGAGAGCTAAATGTCTATAAACACCCTGACCACCGAAAAGCCACAACGGTTGCCTGCAGCAAGAAAGTCATCGACTTTTTTCAACGCGTCTTCAACTGTCCTTGACCTACCTACCCTGTACAATCCTGCACCTCGGTCTCGTCTTCACCTGTTACTGTCTTTAATACAGCATCAGAAGTTTTTTGCAAATTAGAATCGACCAACTATAATCAAATTCATACTTTGGAACGAGGAATCAAGCGCGTCAACGGTGATTTTTCCAGCTGTTCTGTTCAGCACTGGTTATCTTTGAACTAAAAATTGTCAGAATACTGTGTTTTGACGATCGTGTTTAATTCATGAGCTTATAGGCCTCAAATTTCATAACATCCAGCTCCTAAAGCATCAGCGTGGCTGAGAATATGGGAAGCTCTTAGATACTATCTAATATTTATACTCTCTTTTGACCAAGATTGAAGAGAAAACGACAGAGCAATAAGCAAAATAGGTACTGTCTAGTAACACAACCCCGCTAAATCCCAGATATGTAAAAGCCCCATATGATCTTATCAGCACGTGCCTATCAGAGTGACCTCGGGGGAGCCTCCAACAGAAGTCCTGAAGTTAATCCGCTGACTTCCGGTTGGTTGGCATCCATGTAAGTGTCCGAGGCTGCCAAGGCGGTATTTTGAAGCCCAATTCTTACACCTCAACTGCACACAGTGGGCACGTTTGATCACTTGTTAGGTAAACCAGGCTCTGGGCAATCATTTCCTTATATTCTTCGCCGAGTGTCGGGCAGGGCCTTCTGACTCTCTACCTTACAGCCCCTATTTAGCCTGGTGTGCCCCTCAGGCGGGCATCCAACGTCTCCTCAATATGGATCCCGTCACCACATTGGGGGCTGTTGCGGCAGGTCTTCAAATGGTCGATGTCGCGGCAAAAGTATTTCTCAACTCTCTCAGCCTCATTCGCGATCTCCGAGAAACTCCGAGAGAAATGTGTCAGCTTCTTGATGACACTGAAAAATCCACGGCTCGCATTATCGGAATTTCCAACGCCCTGAAGCCAGGGTCTCAGCTCTTTGATCAACTTTCCGCTGTGCAGAATTCGCAGCTTTCAGCTCCATTAAGGAACCTGAATCGTGCCATGGAAGAGCTCAATACGCTTCTACACTCGCTTTGCAACGTGGAGAATCCCATCTCGACTTCGGGTGTCGGAAAGCTCAAAACATCTGGGGTCCGCGTTTGGAGAGCTATTGTCACTTTGAATAAGCAAAAGGAGGTATCTCAGAGTCTAGAGAGGGTCCGTCGATTGAATGATGAGCTTGTGCAAGTCCTTGAAATAGTGGGGCTGGAGTTGCAAGCTGTTTCGAACGAGACTTCGTCTGCCCTGCTTCATATTATCAAAAGCTCACAAGCGGATCTGGTAACACGGCTAGACACCATAGATGAAGCAAACCGAGACAGGGTGATGATGATAGAGAGAAACCAGCTGGAAACTACAGCACTGATGGGCAACCTCCAAATGCAGGGTGACAGGACCGCCCAGGAACTTTCACAAGTCTCGTCTATGACCACAGAGACCCTTGAGCTTTTGCAACGAACAAATCAGTCACTCGGTTCGACTACAATTGGACAGCAACTCGACAGTATACACAACACAATTCAGGCATTGCCTGATCTTATGATGCGACAGCTAACAGAAGGTTCATCAAGGCCCTTTCTCCAACAGAATATAGCATTCGAAGCAGACGCATTCGCATCCAGCCAAACTCGCAAACAACCGATACAGCACACTGTCTCACTGGTACACACGCATAGGAAATCAGGAAAAGTCTCTGAGCTCTATACGTGCAATTGCAAACGCGCAACTTTCCACTCAACATTATCGATGTGGAGACTATCCTTTATCAAGATGTCAAGTACGGAACATCATCCAAATTGTTCTTGGCACAAGTCTGCTGCCAGGTCATGGAGTTATTCACTTGCAGTTAAGCTCAGTCCCTTTATAAACCAAACTATGCAGATTACACTGGGGTCTACATTCAGTCGTGGCCAAGGGTCTATACCTTGGCCGCTTAGGTTTCACCGAACTGTACAACGATCTGAGTCGCCTTTGTTTCGGCTTTTTGACGAATTTCCTGACAAGGCATTGAGCCCGACAAGTCTTTCTCATTATAAACTCCCGGATTTTGAGGGCACTAATAACCTAGAATGGAACGTAACGGAGGCGACTGATCAATTGGCTATGATAGAAGATTCCCTCAAAACAATGCTACGGAAGGGCGATTGGCACGGTACAGACGTGGATGAAGGAGGTTTCTCGTTGCTCCTGGTAGGTGGTTAAGTTCCAAAAGCGCAACTTCTAACATATTACAAGGAGATTGTGTATCTGTCCATCTTACTGGGCGACAACATCGAATTATTTGAAAGCCAGTTCAAATCCTTACTCCATCTGGCTTTGGAAGCAGGGTGTGACATGTGGCAGCAGATAGAGCTCGAGCAATATACGAAACTATTTGAACGACAAAGATCACGGCTGTTAGTCTGACAAAGCCGTTCATGGACTATCACTAACTATCTAGGGTTTCTTACTGGCCTATGGGCTCTAGAAGTGTGGTCAGTTGGGCTTTCTATATACTGGGAGTTCCAAGTGATAGCTTTCACAACTTGTTCCGAGAAACGGAGCTGCTCGAAACCCTCGGAGACGTACAATCCCACTATGAACAACAGAAGTGGCTTTATGACCCACTCAGGGTAAAATTCCTCCTTCGTCACCCTGATTTGGCCGAACGTATGTATCTCTTGATAGTGTCCCCGTCTTTAATCAGACGCAACTAACGTTTTTCTTATCATTGTTTTTGATCAGAACTTGGTTTCACGAGCTTCGAAATACACATTTTAGAACGCTGCCTTTCCGAGGTCAAGAAATTGGTTGTACTCGGTCATCCCCCTTGTGTTTCAGATCCCATGAGACTAGCAGTTGGCTGGAAGGAGGGGCTTGAGTTACTTGTCACAAACGGCTACGATACCAAATTAGCTCTCGAGACCGCATGTGAGCTCGAAGAGTTGGAATGTTGCCGGACCCTGTTTTCCAATACTCCCATGCTCTTCGATTTTGGGTATTATGACCCTAACCACCACTACTCCAGGGCCAAAAGTCTCAATGTGTTCCGTCTCTTGACAGAAGAGCTTTTCGACAGGCTTAATACTCTCAAGGCACTAGCACTTCAGCACCTTTCGCAACAGCAGATGGACGTGATGGAAATCTCAGACACCGGACCACTCGACTGTTCTATCAGCGTGGTGTATGAATCCTTGAGCACTAAGATCGTATTACCAAAGTTCTTGGACTTTCGCAACTTGTCATCAGCGTATGATTTTCCGATGGTGTGGGTCACAACTGAACATCTCGACATGATACATGAAGCTGGTTTCAAACACGTTGACATTCCAAACAAGTATGGACATACACCTCTATTTGTCTTTCTTAAACAGACGCTAGAGAATGACGAATCTGAAAACAAAGTCCCCGAGGTGGTCTTTTGGTTCGTTACCCGAGGCGCCGAGTTGGTTGTTGATGTCCCATACGAAGATGGCACTTGCCAGATCAACATCCTCAGCATGCTTACGGCCTATTCAGTCAACTACGATTCCCGGTCTAGATCAGATATACAACTTCCTCTTCCAGAGACGCCAATGAGAAAACATTTTCACGCAGTATATAGCCTCAGGGACACGTGCCAATGTTTCTGTTCCAGCACCGGCTGCCCCCCGGCGGCATTCCTCTGGCGTTACGGCGATATCATTCGTGAAGACCCCGGAACTGGAGGAAGTTCACATCTAGATGCACCTTTAGAATGGTTTATCAACCTATGTGCTCTATCTGATTCTCAAGTCCGAGATGTCTCTGAAGACTTATGCCTACTTGAGCTTTTTGGCCGCCTGGAAATGACTCATACTTGTTGTGGAAGAGAACATTACCTCGGCCCAGAGGAATGTTTTCTTCCCCTCATGTCACGCCCCATTGTCTTGGAAGAAGATCGGAAGGCGATACAAGAGGAAGAGTCGGAGCTTCATGCACAGCTTGTGTTGCTCCATGATGAGTATCGCCAATTATTATCGTTACACAAGGGGCCCTTCATGAGTTTTTGGTATGCCTGGTGGAAGAAGATTGACAAAATATTGCCTCCCTGTCGCTGGATGGGACCTTTGGATAGAGACAACCAAGAGCGTGAGACTCTTCAAAGGAATGGGTATGACCCTGAGCAGCCTTTCAAAGCTATCATCCGTCGGCATTTTAGTACGCGACCAGCCACGGGGGATATTCTGGAATGGCTTGCGCAGGATGAAGGCGTTGTTAATGGTAAAAAGCTTTACGATACAGATGGTGAAGGAGAGGAGGAGAAACTTTATGAGACATAAGACTGTTTGGCCCAGACCCTGATGCTCCAAAGCCTGAAGTCATTCAAGCTACCAGAGTGGAGTACTCGTAGAATACCAACAGTGTCCTGGCGAGGAGCACAGCAACAGACAGCCTCTGAATAAATCAAGATTCCAATAATTTCTATAAGGTATAACTGGGAACATCAAGAAGGTTCAACTGACCGATCATGGTAAGTACATCGACAGCTTTGACATCGCGCGGGGGCCAAGGAGTAGCGCGCCATCTTCACAGCCTATTGGGCATCAACGCAGCCCTGAATTAAGCGACCAGGTCTCCCTTCGCCGTTCCCTTGCCCTTCCATTTCCCGACAAGTTCAGAGGGTGGTACAAATTAATGAATTCAGTCATGAAAAGAGGTACCACTAAGCCCGAGGACGTGCTACCTTGCCTTTCAGGCCTAGCCCGCCACTTCTAGGACAACGGTGCTGGAGATTATCTTGCCTGTCTCTGGTATAAGGACTTGCCGTATGGGCTTCTATGGGAGGCAGGTCCTAATTCGCGGCGAGCAATCCCGTAACGAGGGCCATCGTGGTCTTGGACATCTATCAACTAATATCATCGCTCATACGATACTGGTGTCGGTTTCACAAATAGCGATATAAGGTTGAAAAAGGCTGACGTGAGGATTCTTGGAGCGAAGTGCGTTCCAAGTGGCGAAGATCCTCTAGGCACGGTTTCAGATGGCTACCTCGCAGTTTCGGCACCTCTATTAGAATGGACAGACGAAATTGGAACGCGCCCCAGTTTGGCTTTGAACCCACTTTAAAAGGGAAATTATCTTGCTTGTTTGTTGGAGAAGTAACATGTGGAGCAGAGTGGGTACCGGTTCGCGGGCTGGTTCTACAGCAGCGATGAGATATTTCAGAAACTACCTTTGAAAGGGTAGGTAACTTTGCAATTAAGTCTGGGGAAGAGGTTCAAATACTACAAGGCGTGGAAGACAGTGTAGTTACAATTGTTTAGTTTAGGGTTTTTAGTTTAACTCTAACTACTTGTTCAGTATAGCAATACCAGGAACGTCAGTTTTTTTTTGGTTTAAAGATACCAACTAGCATGCTCAGCTAGATCAGGGAATCAATCAAAGCCATGTACATACCTTACGGCGACAGTCTGTCTAACAGTTCGCAAGCGCGACTGCTCGTGCGTCCAAGACTCAAGGTCCTATCCTTGACTACATGAAGTGGAGATCGCTGCAGATCAAGTGTGTAAGTAGAGTCAGGTCCGGAAGTGTCGTGAATGTCTTGGTGAGATTCCAGTCGCGGTCAACACCATATATGGAAAGTCCTATGTAAGTAGGTGCCGAAAGGGGCAATACCGAAATAGGTCCCCTCTTTTACTTCGTAGTTGCAATGGAGTTAAATGTTATCTCCGCTGAGGATGGTCCATATACCCCTACCGCTATTAAATCCGAGAACTACGCCCAATACTCAGTACTAACACCATTAACCGGAGTTGAAACAAGTAAGAGCAACGAAAGTTCTGTATGCTCAATTCTTAAATATCAGAGCTACAGAATAGTAAGTCAGTGTAGGACCAATCAACCAAGACAGCTACTCAACGTGCCTAACATACTCACTATCTCCCCAGTCAGCTCTACATTTTCGCCCTTCTGGAAAATCATCATGTCAGCTCAAAATACTTCCCTCCGAGAGACCAACTGGCCTGCTGTGGCTAGCTATGTCTCCTCGCATAAAGACACTTACCCTTTTATCGATCCGGCCAAAGCTGATCTGACAGGCAAGTCGGTCTTAATCACAGGCGCCTCCAAGGGCATTGGCAAGGCTACCGCAATCAGCTTCGCTACCGCCGGCTGCGCTAAGATTCTGCTCGTCGCTCGTTCTGACATGGCCGATGTCGAGACAGCCGTCAAGGATGCTGCTAAGAAGGCAAACCGGTCCCAGCCCCTGGTGCATTCCATGAAGGTCGATGTGGCGTCGGAGGAATCGGTTAGAGTGGCCGCTGAGACTGCTCTAGATATTCTCGGCGGTAGCCTAGACATCTTGATCAACAATGCCGGCTATGTGGAGGGATGGAAACCAATCGCCGAGTCTAAGCCAAGTGAGTGGTGGCAGACTTGGGAGGTCAATATCAAAGGCCTCTATCTCGTCACCCACTACTTTGTGCCGTTACTTCTCAAGTCATCAACAAAGACGGTCATCAATATCAGCAGTGTTGGTGCACACGTTATGGATGTCGGCGCCTCAGCATACCAGACGGCCAAGTTCGCCCTCTGTCGTCTCAACGAGTTCCTAGACATGGAATATTATCAGCAAGGTTTAATCGCCATCGTGGTCCATCCAGGTGCCGTGAAGACGGAGATGGCAGTACGGATGCCTCTAGAGAAGCATTGGGTCCTGACCGATACCCCGGAGCTAGCTGCCGACACGCTGGTATGGCTCTCTCGTGAGCGACGGGACTGGCTCTCCGGCAGATTCGTCTCTGTGAACTGGGACATGAAGGAACTGGAGCAGAAGAAGGAGGACATCCTTGGAAGGGACTTGCTTAAATTTCGCATGGTCATTTGAGTTTGATAGCACATCCTTCAAGACCTTTGCAACAGTTGTGGAGAGGATCTGAACTCAACCCGGAGGCACCAAAGGCAGGCGATAAATTACGAGGAGCAACAGGTGGAAAATACCTGTTCTTTATAGCTGTTCAAGCTGACCTCCACGAGGGTTACAACACCTTCCGGTAGATGAGGAAGATCAACAGAAGTAAAGTGTATTAAAAGGTAGACAGACTTACACAAATGAGGGAATGTGCTCATGAGCCGACTTGCTAAAGTATGTGCTATGTACAAGATAAATGCTAAAGAAAGGGCGACTATCCACTGTACACGCACAATGAGGTTTAGAATTATTTCGGCTGCAGCCTGCAGGGTGGGGTTCCTGATTTACCAAAGTTACTAAGAGCCTGTCGTAAGTTATCTGAGGGAAATTTTGAGGACTCATGGCCGGTTTGGCTATTGAGCATGACGAATCTGCTTCTCATGTGTCTCATGTCTCTCAGTTGGACTGTCCGGGTAGGAAGGGAACGTTAAGGGAGAAAGTGGCGGAAGCCTTGCAGGGCCAGAAAGCTAACAATGGAGGCTTAAAATCAGATCATGTACGTACCCCACCACCAATCGTCGGTCGGCTGTTGGCGCCAAGTCTGCCTTACAAGCCTCAATGAAATCTGATACATGACACAAAGGGATGAGATGAGCCCCTCCCCCTCTGTGTCGAAACACATCATAATAAAGCTGGGCAAAAGCGTCCACAACTGAATGTTCCTCAAACATTTTTAGCTGTTCTTATCAACCTCCTGCACGGAAGACTTCTCCTGATATTGAAGCGGATAATGGAACTCTATTATCCTTTTTACAGCGTGATCTGTGGTAGCGGTGTTGGGCACTAAAATACTGCAATGCCTACGGAGAAAGGACTCCGTGCGAGCCTTGTCAACGTGAGGCGATCTGCGAGTGACCAGGCGGCCTCGCTCAAGGAGCCAATGGCCATCCTACCAGAGAACTCCGACGCGCTCTCCAGTCGCGTCAGATCCAGGGCCAATAAGAATAATCAGGCTTGAAAATTTGTTTACACATTCACCCCAACCCCTCATCTGTGTTTTCTACACATACGATCTAGAACCTAGAGTCCACTACTTGAAACAAGTTTCTTGATAAGAATTACTACTACCCTCGAGAGTGCTGAGAGGTATCAATACGGGACTGCAGAGTGTATCGAAAATGTGGCTGACATGGGCGTCTGCAATGTATTGGATCCGGGATGCAACAGTCACCTCATGGCTCTTCCTCCTCAAGGCTTTGATGTTTCTATCCGACTTCCCGACAAGAGCTTACAATCAATTCACTAAGTCCTCTGTGCTGAAGAGCTGGCAAATATGGGCTACAGTAATTAGTGTCTTTTCGCTGTTCTTTGCCGCGCTCTCGTTTTGGCCTTCTTTTACGTCCAGCCAATACGCAAAGTGGACTGCTCACAAGGACTTCGCCATCCTTTGCATGGATGAGGTAAGGTAGAACTGGCTAAGGATTCTCCTCTCAAGGCTAACTGATATTGCCAGTCAACACGTTCACTTAGTCCAGCATGTCCAAGCTCGACAAATATCACGATTCCTGCTCCGCCGGGCTTCTCGCGCCCGGTGTTTCGCAGGGACTCCCTCGAGCTGGACGCCCAGGCGGATTCCATCCTACGATTATCCGAAGAGGAATTTTCAAGAAGGCAATACTGTTGGCTACCTCCAACCTCTGATACTATGACTATTGCTCGAAGCTCAATCGAGTTATTTCCTTCCACCAAGGAATTCGGCCCATGTCTTGCCTCTTCAGCCAACTATTACGAAAGAACAGAGACATCAGTTTGGTTTCTTTTCCATCTTGTAATGTTAGCATTCTATCTGGGGGACCGCTACCATTCACGATATCGACGTTTCCATCTCATGGTTTCTTCAACGGAACCATTTGCAGATCGCTCAGTTAGGTTCCTCAGTCAGGTATCATTAGCTGCTGGGCGATCTTGCCTGGTACAAAGACAAGTGATTGGATGGTTTCGATATTGGCCTCCCTGTTTTACCCTAATGCTACTAACAAACTGGTCACGGATTAGTCCTGACGAAGTAGAAACGAACAGTGCGGCTGGCCACACCCACCCTCTCCTGCGTTTGCCCTTCGACATTCTGTCAATTCCTCTTCCAGTGTTGGGGTCTATTCTCTATTGGGGTTTCCGAATTCTCGATTCAACAATTTCTGAACGTATCGCTTGCAAGCTGTTCAGATTCCTCAATAGCACTTTCTTTCAATTCCATGAAATCACTCAGGGCAGTTCTCTTGACCTACAGGTCTTTATGATAGAGTTGGTTATGGTCTTATATATTCCCATTCTATGGGAATTGAATCATTTCGTTGCCTCCAACATGTCCGTTAAGACGCATATGGTGTTCATGATGCTGTCATCATTTATCTGGATAAACATCACCAATGTGTCAGCGCATATTTCCGAGTGGAGATTAGTGCAAATACAGACAGCTTGTAGGCTTGGTTGGAAATGCACAATATGCAAATACATCGACGAAGAATTTGCTTACAGAGTGGATGATTGGCAGGAACGTGGTAGCTTGGCATCTTCAGGCAATGAGGTGTGGCTATGTCGAAATTGCTACAAGAAGCATGTTTAACGCTCCCTTAGTATTGAATAAACTAGGACTATTAATATTAAAAATTTCATAAGCGACTCAGGTGCGGCTACTTTGACCACAAACCCGCGACTGCAAAGGCAACTACAACTTCATCCGGAATACGAAGGCTTTGCGGTCTGCAGAATGATTAAAATGCCGGCTAACCTTGAAGTCTACTAAAATTATAGTGTGTCAAAAATGTAGTCTTCAATAATATCCTTGATCTGAGCTCGAACATGTTTTCTGAGTATCCTGGAGACTTTGCGCGTACGCCTGACTATTCTGGATAGACATGCACTTCTTGTGATCTTAAAACTCATTGAAAGTAAGTTATACACTCACAGGATCATCTTGTGATGCTATGCAAGCGTTAACGTCAGGAAGAATCTCCCCTAGACGAAGAGTGTTCGTGATTGCCGGTCTCTGAGTTTCTCTGGGCAGAGGTTGGAGATGCTCAGCACAGGTTTCCCATCGGAGTACAGGGGGAAGAGATGTTGTAGCCAACGAGGAAAGAGTTTTAGCATCGAGGTAAGAAGAAATGTCAGAGGCCTACCAAACTTGTGTCACCTTGTCGGGACATCATACTTGATAAAGTCCTGGCTAGAGATAACTGGAGCCAAGCTGTTCCATGCAACCTTTCCCAATCAGGCTGCATGACCTGGCCCATATGGAAAAGCCGATAGCGACACCACGAGACCTAACAGTGGTAGTTGCAAAGTAAACCCAGAGTGGCCGTTAACCGGTAAAAGCCCATCAGTCATACTAAAGAGGTTGACGACCCAAGCCAGCGGTATGAATATAAATGCAACTCCACACTGACTGCCTCTAGGATGGAGCGACACGATTATATGAGTTGAACCTTCGATGTAGCGACTGCAACCATCTGCTCGAGCAACTGACCATAATCATGGAGCTGCTCTCTTAGATAGTCAATGTCTTTCTGACCTAGCTTCCGCGGTTCTTTCTCGCTCTGGTAAGCTACCTGATGGTCAATGTAGCCGGCGAGGAGGGCTAGTCTTTGTCGGCTTTGCTTGCTATGATGGCACCATCGTTATAAGTCGACAATATCATTGTCATGCAATCGACTTGTTATTTCCTGCAGAGAGTATTCGTAGTCAAAGCTACCTAGGTGGACCGTAGATGCCAAACATCCCAGAGCTATAACGATATTGACTGAGTGAATGGTGATCTCGATAGAAATTATGAAGGCGGCAATGAGAATGGCGACCTGGAAGGCCAATATCTGATCGCTTATGGACACCATAAATGCCATAAATGCATCAATGCGCTCACTTCTGCCTTCGATTCCGTCTGTGCGTCTGAGCTGAGAGAGCTTGCTGCTCATGCGGTTAAGAAGATACCGTATTGCACCCGACATAACGGCGTCTCCTGAGTTGAGGATTTGAGACGGTACTGAAAGGGTAGTATATGCTGCCAAAAGAGTATAAAGTGCCATCAAAGACGTGGCCAGGAAAGCTACCAGAACCTAAGGACAACTTAGCGCGAGCAGGTTGATCGGGGAGGGGCTTGCTTACCCCTGGCCCAGCTATATCAGCATCAAATTCGACCCCATCATCGTTCGCCAGGTTCGAAAGCCTGTCTGGTGAACAGTCCATTAAGTGTTTTCAGGGGTGACGAAGTTATCGGATTAGCGATTAGTGTCACAAAAGGTTGCGAGCCACGTCGATGTAGTCAGTGTCCAGCGCGTCGTTGCAAGTTAGAAGATCACGGATGTTATAGAAAACGAAAGACTCTCGAAAGATTTCCAGAGCCAGATGCCCTTCTGTATTAATAGACGCCTGAAGGCAACAGCATGGGGTGGATTGGCTACAGATTTGACACTTGCGTCACAGCCTGACGTCCAATGTAACCAGACACTTTTTTATCTGAGGCTGAGAGTTAAGGAAAGTTATTAGCTCCAAATATCGAGGTATTGTACATTTGTGGCGACCTGCATTGAGTCGTACTGAATATTCACGACCCAGTCGTTCTTAGGTGACCGGCGATCTTTTCGCCTGCTCCGGTAGTCACGTATGCACAACCATAAGCTAACATCGGCTTCACCGGACATGTTCGTAGAAGGCACCGTAAAAAAAGAGAGGTTGCTATGAGAGGTAAAAAAGTAAGTCATAGATATCCGATCATGTATTCGTATCATCATCACACGTGCGAGAAGTCCCCATGTAAAGAGGATGTTTCCCACCCCTTGCGAATTATTCCGGCTTCAAATTATTGTGATAAGTGACAGTCTCGGGTGAAAGTCTACAAGGCTAGTTCAACAATACTACATCAGTACTCTGTACAAGCCCCTGAATTCTCCTCCAGTGTTGTCAAGGTATCAACAATTTCCGATGCCGACTTTGTACTGTCTACACTTCCCTTAGGTCAAAACGTGATGTCCAAGGAAAGGATTTGACCTAGATAATTAGAGCTCAAAGATGATAGCTAAGCCCACTGAAAAGACTCCGAGTGGGGGTACCCTCAGGATTAGCGAAGTTCCCCTCTCTAGGAAGGCTAGTACAGTACTCTTGAAAAGAAGTTCTGCACATCACCCACGCTGCTTTTGCAGCTGAACCGCGTGTTACAGTTAAAGCTGGAGCAGTTCATCTTTGATTGGAGGAAAGTCAATGCCAATGGCTGGATTTTGGTTGTTTGCTGATCAGTCATCCCCACTTCGTTGCCTCGAGCTGAAATTTGATCACCCGGCACCTCTGCAGGGGCGGAAATCAGGCTCTGCCGCTCCAGAAGTCAGGGTCTGACTTGTTGCCGCGACTGGCGGAACTCTTCAACTACCTGGCCAGCCTCTATGGATATTTTCCCGTCAATACAGCACCGCACAATCGCTTAGGGGGCTCGTATACCAAAGAGAAAAGCTTATTCCCTGTATGATACCTTATTGTATTGAAAAGAAAAAACTCTGTCTTCTAGATATGTGGCCTAGATCCATCTCGAAGATATATTGAGTAAGGATTATGAATATATATTACTTCAGTCGTGTCAGTCGCAAAATCGCGGCGGAGCTTTTGTGAAGGAAGTATATAAAATAGTTGCAACACACTAGCTACAGTATTCAAGTCCGAGAGCATCAGAAGAACATGTCCAAATGTTTTGATTCAATATGGTGTTCTCTGCGGAAGAAGATTAGAGGTTACCGTGTCTTCTGTAAGAATATTTTGGACTGCGAGTCACAAACATTCCCACATGTTGCACCTACTGATCTTGGTAGATCTTGGGATGCATCCCACTATATGTCCTTTGCGAGCTGAGAAACCACCAACACCCACCGTCACCGCACCTATTAGATCCACAATTGTACGCAGGTTTACATGTAACAAAACGTAGCGACGTAAAAGCAACCTGAAACGACTTTGAATGTGAGATTTCGTCCCATTAGACTCTCGACACTGAAAGCTCAGTCGTCGATGCCGGAAAAGGTCTTTCCCAACTTTAAAACTCTTGTCAACGACTTCGGCACCATGTTTATAAGTCGAATCATGATCATATCCCAGGGGTCGATCGAATTCGTCGTCAAAAGCATCGAAGATACCCTCATCAGCCAGGTTATTGGCTAGAGATTTGGACCAAAGGGTGGGATCCAGCAACTCTTTAAAGGCTTTATCAAAAGCATCACCAGTCCATTTCTTGAAATTTCCATTGAGCTGGTCCTCAACGGCTTTTCCAAGCTTCCTGCCCAGTGTTTTAGGAAGTGTGAGAATCTTATATAGCGCGTAGCCACCTCCGACAAGCCAGGCCGCGGGGCCAAGCAGAGATGAAGCGGCAGCACTCCCCATGGCATGCGCGAAGGCAACCACCATGGCTGCGCCGACCATGGTCGCAACAGAGTGGGCGATAATAGCACCGACAAGACTAAGGATCTTGGTCATAACCACGGTGCCGACGGCCTTGGCAATGGCAACGTGCAAGACGTGAGACAGTGCGGGTACCAGCGCGTGGATGATGCTGGAGCCAACGCCGGCACCGATAGACGTTGCGGCAGTGTTCGAAATCTGTGCAGCAACAGACGAGTGTAGTGCCTGCGATACAAGATCCGAAATCTGGTGGCGTACAACCTTGCCTCCTCTTTTGGATATCTCGTCAGCGATGATCTTGGAAATGGTTTTTTGGAAGTCGATATTTTCGCTGAGAGCCTTCGAGAATTCAGCCTCGATGTCCTTCTCGTTCTCAGTGATGAACTCTTTGTAGATCACCGCAATTTTATCAGACACAGGCTTGCATAAGACGCTCCTGATAGGCATGTAATCCCAGGTCTTGGAGTCTGAAAACGCAAATTTGCTGACTACAGCAACATATTTGATGTCTGAAGTCTCATAGAGCCTAGTGCCCACCTTGAGAGAAAGAGCATCAGCCCCTTGGGCACTAACATAAGATTCAGTCTCGCGGCGACATCGGGCGACAAATGGACTTTTCTTGTTATTCAGTCGGTTGATGAGGTCGGAGAGATCTGCAGACATGTTGAATGAGGTAACTCTGAATCGATAAATCAAATGTTGGTATATTCTACGAGAGATAATTTCGTAGCCTTTCAGCGCGCAGCCCTTACTATTTGTATGGCGAAAAGGGTCTGGACCCCAATCCCCATGACCACGTCGAATTTCAGGTGTTGCGATGTTAGGCTGGACAATGCTCAGCCGCAGTCTACTCCGATTGTGCAATTGTGTCCCGATCAAATATAACATCAATGCCGTTTGACGTGGCTGTCAGCCCTGACTGATAGTGGTAGTCTGGAACGCCCAAGTGCACCGAGCTGAACATACCAACACAGAAATTGTCGGAAGGACCTCCAACCGAGCCGCTCTACTTCCTCGTGATCCAATAGAAGGGAGTCATCATCAGCGGGGTACCCTGGATGTGAGTGGACAGGCGTCCCTCACCCCTCCAAAAAGAAAAAAAGAAAAAGAAAAAATGAACTAGTGGTAAACTATTGGTGATATGGCGTGCAGTGCTGCGGTGATTGGATGCAGAATACAATGGGAGAATCTAAACTATCAGCCGCAAAAACATCTTGACAGATGTTGTTGGACTGAAATCTCAAGGCTTGCGTCTAGAACGCTCAATTTGTTGCATTTGTTACATAATAGAGTAGAGGATATCATTATTTACTTGCTGAGAATTAAACCAGAATTCTGTAGCCTGGTATGCTCACGCTTGCCGTTTCCATTCACGCTATTCTCGTATTGCTCTTCTCGAACATTATCATAATGCTGATACTTTACTTCTCGCAAGTAGTGACTGTTGTTAAGATAATGCGCTTCATCATTGAAACATTTAACACACAACTGAAAGTCGGCCAATTGGCAAACAAAACACTCATAATAATGTTCTTCTATCCGACCACTACAGCATTCGCAATTAAATATATGTGGAAAAGTGTTTAAGTAAGCCTGCGGATCTTGAAGTAATCTTGGCTGGCTATCTGGCGATTCCTGTTTTCCGAGTTCCTTAGTACCAAGTCTAAGACGCCTATTGTCAGTTTGCGTAGGAAATATACTGAAGAGCTCATGAGCCGGCCTTCTTATTATAGGATCTCTGGATCGACATATCTTAATAATATTTTCTAGACACTTGGTTGCTGAGAGTCGGGAGCTTAATCGAATACGTATGTGGCTTAGTATAGACTGCCCCGGCACTTAGGAAGCATCCAGATATCTAACAAAATAAGCTCAAGCAGGAATCATATATATAGATGGCAATGGGCTATAGTCGTAAACCCAAATTGATAAAAATACGTCCCTGAGGGCTGTAATTGGCATGCTGCTTAAGTCCTGGTGGTATTCGGGGGAAGTAGATGCTGTGATGAATGAGCCAGAGCGGAAGGTCTTACAAAACCACCAGAATAATAAGACATTATTATCACCATCGATCCCAATAGGGCTGCTAGTCCCCTCACTTAGAGATCCAATAACTATGCCCTTCTTATGCACGCTGGCCACGGCTTCGACAAGTTGTCGACACCATTTCAAACGACGTTCCTGACTGACATGCTGGTCTGTTGTCATTGCGCGGTAAAGGATGGTGGACAATATTCTTTTAGTAGGAAGCTCAGGCCGATCAACCAGTGAAGAAGACAGTTCTCATCCTTTCGCGGAGCAAACCCAGGCTCTTTTGCACGTTTACAAGAGTTCACTCCGATAAGGTTGGCCAGTTCGGATGCACCAGTTTGGGAAGGTAGACCAGTCTTTCATATTGACTTCCCAAGCGCTTCTCAACCCGACGATCAAAACTGGCTGAATTCTGAAGCATGGTTTAATGTTAGGGGAAATACTGATACTCGGCGTGATGCTGATAGTGGAAGTAATGCTTATAGTGGGATTGACGCTTATTATGGTGCGCGTGACGGTGAGGATGGTGAGGATGATGATATTTGTGCTAGTGATTGTTATTCCGGTGGTTCAACTATAACCAAAGGTACCATGGGATTCGCCACAAGCTCTGGAGGTTTTGTAGATTCCCTTTATTATCAGTGCTCGCTGCCATACTATCTGCTATCCATGGTGGGGTTCACTTAATGGCATGGAAATATGCTTTCCCTATAAACACAGAGGACTTTGGAAGGTGAGCTACTTCTTCATGGCTTACTTATTACGAGCCTATTTCCTTGACACTCTTGATCCTTCCTGTGGCTTTGTGTGCACAACTTATTGTGCAAGTCGACAAACTTCTCGATGAATGTCTTGGTCACTACTGGGATACTTTAAAGGATTCTGGAAGGCTTGAGTACGTGAATGTGGTGTTGGTTATTTTGGTGGTGCTGGCTGCAATGGCCTCCCTCATTTGTTTGGTGTTGGGGTATGTCTTATTGAGGGTGTGCATTATTGTCGAAGATTTTGTAACCTTACGGCATGTTCCTGTCGGGTGTTCATTTCACTTGACTGGATCGAGCTCTTTCCTTATTTCTAAGGAGTAGCCTACTCCCAGTTGGGCTGACGACCCGTATACACGGTTATCTAACTATTATGGTCATGAAATATTAGTCATTTATATGACGAAGGAGAACTTTCCGGGAGGCTGGATCTTTCGTTACTCACACTGCTACACCAGGGACAGGGAGTCATAGCTCGAAGACGGTTAAAAGACAATAAGACAATATCGAACCCAAGGAGCGATCATCAAAATTCCTAGTCGCCATGCTACCCGAAAGCAGTCTTTTGAAAGCAGGAAGTTGAAGAAACTGTGAATTTGGCGTGAGTGTGAGAATTTCCCTATATTCCATAAGCTCTCATCAAGCTCTACTCTTGAGCCCACCGTTGCCAGCCTCTCCGTAAAATTAGCTACCTATAATACCGCAATCTTCATCAACGCCTATGTAGAACAACGCGGACTATGTGTATGACCTCTTGTTGAAGATGACACAACAGGCTTTTGTGCCCCTTTCGCAGCGTTGATATCAAGGATAGACACTTTGTCTAGCAATACAAACAGTAGCTTTGATGTCGTGGTTTAAAACCTGGTCCCAGGCTAGGCTTTTACAATATCACAATGGTATATTTACGGGCGTCAGCGCTGCGCTTGACCATCCCTCCGTGATTACCCACGAGCACATGAATGCTGGCAAGATTATCCTAGGCTTCCTTCAAATTCGTTTCCTGTTACGACAGCTTGAGCAACAAGAAGATACGGGGCCATCAAGAACTTTTCATTGACTAAAAAGCGACAAGACATATACGGAAAGAAACTTCGACTAGGACATCAGTGACCCAGCCCCTATCGTACTCCGATCAATCTTCGGCGGGCTTCCGACCCCAAACTACCTTCTGCTTGAAGTACGCGTGGATTTTGGGCGATCGGATCTCGCGTCGAAAGTGGGAAATAAACACAGCGATTTCTTGTGGCGTCCAGCCTAAGAGACTAGCCATCTGCATTACAGAGCCATGCGCATCTTGGTCAGTGACGGCTTGCATGTACTGCCCGATACTTCGTTGCTTCGGGTCCTTCGGCCATCCACCAATGGGGTTCTGTGAAGGTCAGTAATACATCATCAGGTAGATGAATGGGAGGCTTGCCTTGAAAACTCTTTCTTCAATGTCGATAAACCCAGCTTCTCGCATAGCTTCCTTCTGTGTATCATCGTCGTAGATCGTGAAAGACCGGCCTATTTTGCGCCCACCTTCGACAAAGAACTTCCCCCATTGACTCAGTGCGCTCCCGTCAGAGACCGTACCATCATCACTCTCAAAATTTGAGGATGGCTCGTAGCTTTCGATATAGCCCCCAGGCTTAAGGCTCTTATATGCTTCTTTGAAGAGCGCTGTCCAGTCCACAATACTGCCAAGCATCCAGCGTATATGGACATAGTCGAGAGATTCTGGCTGGAACGTCCAATCCTGAGTGCAATCATCTATTTGGCTAAGTTAAGGCAGAAGTCAGCGTGAGGAACGCACCGGAAGTCAATGGTCCTTACAACTCTAGGTTCGCTGGCACCCAACTTGGTTGAATAGGCGCGAGATCGGTCCCAACTACCTTGGCATTCGGAAATATGTCTGCGAATTCGCTAGTGTTTCGTAAGCTTCCAGTGCCTTAATTCGATATTACTTAAGCGTGGCTCACATGGCCCAGATCCCTGACTTGCCATTAGTCACTTGAACCTTCCCTTCTTAATCATATTGCGTACCTGTTCCTGTACCGATATCTACAGCGGCCTTGTGAATAATTCTGGTTAGTACACAGGTGAGAATACTACTCTGGGGGCATACATGTATGTCTTTCGATATTGGTGCCAAATAGAGCTTATCGCCCATCAAAAGGGTGAGTACATGATGACTTGATACGTTAATGATGAGCTAGATCCTTGTGTAGCTTTATATAACTCACTTGATGTCCATGGCTTCCTGGCTGGTTTCATCGATAGGACCCCTGCTTCATCATCAGCTGCTAATGATTTTGTTTGGAAAATTGAACAAACCAGTAGTCGGCATTGCCTCGGTCAGCATGGTACGATCTGCCGTGGATTGTTCTGTACTGAAGAATGCTAGATGTTAGAGACGCAGTTGAGCTGGCATTATCAGATACGGTCGAGTCAGCATCGTCTCGGTTGTCGTCTTCCTATAGACAATTCAGGTTAGCAAGGGGTTGTGGGTTATCCTGGATTTCCCTCGCTTACTTCGGTTAGCTGCGCCCAATGCTGCGGGGGAAGAAGACCAGTATCGGACAGAGGGGAGTTTGATTTAGGAGGGCTCGGTGATGCTTTCTCGGGCGAGACTTTACGGGCGGAGTGAATTTTAGACGGTGATCCAGACATCTTGGACGTTGTTGAAGTTTGTGTGTGAGAGGAAAATGGGGATGGTATGATTGATGATCCTATTTGAAAGCGAACTGAGGAGATGACAGTCTGGAGCTTTGCTGTGCACTGTACAGTTTTTGATGCATAACCGAACATATGCTCAACCAACAACCAACATGAAGGTGCTTGTCGGCCAATAGGAAGTCATACTGACCCTAGACCATGTCAATACCGACCGCGGGACTGATCCGGCTGAAATCCATGTATGGAAGGTGTGATTCCGCGTGGGTACTTTTCTTAACCGAGCCCCGGAAGTGTCTTCTCATATTAGGCTTAACTTAAAACATCCTACCATAGACTGACAGCATTATCCAAGGGCCAAGTGCAAATTGTTGCGTGTTTCATCCCTAATTACGCCGCTAGTGTTAAGTCAGGTCATCGTTTGGTCTTCTACTGAATATTAAAAGCTCAGTGCCCCCTGGCGCTGGCGAAGGGATGATGTCGAAATTACATTAGGTCGGTAGGATATGTAAGATCACAAACCTTCCATCCTCAGGTCAATTCCCAAATACCCAGTGCCATCGAGAGGCGTTTTGGTGCTGACTGTCGCATCGACTCGAGAGCGGCATGACCTGACCCAGTTTCGTACTCTATGTGGCTTGCCATGTCGTACTCCATTAAGTAACAGATTATGTTGCAAGGCACAGTTGTGTTTCCCTCAACTTCTTGATTCAGTCTGTTTCTACCATCACAGGGTAACTAAAAGAATATAAGCTCATCCCCGGTACTACGATACTTCCTTCATTCCCGGCCATCGATTATTTGTCAGCACTGGGGATCTCTGCGATCGGAAGACAATGGTAGTTGTTCATGTTTGAGAATGAACCCAGCGATCGCTCAGGAGATCGGTAAGGTGAGCTAAGGTGACGCTAGGCGCAGAGATATAGTTCGCTAATGATAGTATAAAAATAAAGACCTTAAAAAAGGGGAGAGCGATATGCTGGATGTATTCCTATTGCCTAAAAGTGAATGCAACTACTCCAGAGATGATTCAGCATTTGCACGCAGAGTCAGGACGGAAGGTTTAAGAAAGCCTTCTCCTGATTGAATTGATTTTGTAGCAGCTCCTATGATGTATGATTCTTGGTGCGCCAAGCCTTTCAGGTTCTTTCTTTGGAGGGCAGCATAACCGCGGTTTTCACGGATGACTAAGATTAGGGTAGGATTCTTCCATTGCCTACCCCGGTTTCCCCCGGGTTTCAGGCTCTGAGGTTGGTCCTCGTAAGTGTTGAAGGTGCTTGAGCCCTGGTATTTCAGGCAACCATAGTCCGATCCCTGTTAACCCCATACTTTACGAGCCCAACGATGCCACCTGCCTAATCTTATCTTTTCCCTCGATACCGCTGTTCAGTCTTCACCTGCTCCCATATAAAATTGGCTGTAGACATGGAACTTTCTGTTGATCGCCGAGTATTGATCGCTGTGGTAGTAGTCCTTGCTCACGTGCTCCGACGCGTCATTCTCAGGCTTTGTTGGCGACCTGAGCCCACGCACAAGGCACAGGCTGGGACCCTACAAATTATATCAAAATGTCCTAACCCCAAATTTGAGTATGTCAACGAGCATTATCTGACTTGAACATCTGATTGACGACCATTTAGGCTTATAGCTGTCCATGGACTTGCCGCCGACGCATACGGACTTGGACACAAGTAGTACCCACGAACTCGGTGGCCAAAACCAAAGAGTCCAGTGGCAAACCGACCCATTTGCTCGCGGATATACTGAAGAAACAGTTCCCACAATCTAATATCCTAAGTTTTGTTGACAACTCGACATGGTTGGGGAGTAACTCGCCCGTGAAGTCGAGTGAAGAGATTGGAAAATGTCTACTGGAGGAGATCAAAACAAAACGATCGCGACCTGTAATAGCCATTGCCCCTTTCATCTCAACGTTGCTGACTCTCTTATTAACAGCACCTTCCAATCATCTTCATTGGCCATAGCATGGGCGGGATCGTTATCAAGCAGGTAGTATTGACTCCTTTGGGCTTTTTTTTATAATTCTTCCTGACTGTCTCTAGGCTCTATGCGCGTCTGGGTCTGAAGAGATAGTTCGAGACACGACTGGCATCATTTTCCTTGGCACTCCACATCAAGGCTCATCCATATCTTTTATTGGTGGCATTTTAGCGTTTCTCACACGACACTGGGGATCCGATACAACATTGGTCATGTCGCTGAAAAGTCATGATGCAGGACTGAGCAATCTTAGGCGTAGATTCAGAGACACCTTGGCCAGAAAAAGATCCCTTTCTCAGAAGATTCTTATTATATCTTTTTACGAGACAATAGCTACGTAGTTGGGCGGATGGCTATATACAGGCGTGGTAAGTGAGCAATGTCCAGTTTAGGGAGCAACCTAATGGTTCCAATCTTTCATTAGATTGTTCCACAAGATTCAGCCGTTGTGCATGCAGACGAAGAGTACTACATTGATACCGACCACTCTGGACTTAACAAATGTTTCGGTTACAACAATGACCTCCGCGAGAGATTAATGCAATGTATCAACAAACTGCGGGCTCCGTCACGGCTACAACAACTCGATACGGTTTTACACAAGATGTATTCCAGCGGCAAACTCGACATTGTACGACTTTCGGGTGAAAGGTTGCCAATGGCAAACTGTTACATCAATCTCGCCATTGTGGAGCACTATAACAAAGACGCGAATCTATCACACGGGAAGTTTCCAACGGCTTCTCCGTTTTCGTTACAGGCTCGACAAAAGATCGAGCTTCCAAACGAACAGATACAGACTGAGTTGGCGACAGCCTTCAATGAGCGTCGGGTACCTGATGGGGAGATGAAACAACCGAGAAGAATTTTGATCCGAGGGCGCGCGGGCGTTGGCAAGACCACCCTTTGTAAGAAGATGGTTTACGAGTTCATTTACCATGGCATGTGGACCGAAATGTTTGACCGCGTGCTTTGGATTCCTCTACGAAATCTCAAGGGCCGATCTCCTGCGGGATATAATCTAGAACGCTTATTTTATGACGAGTTCTTCTCTAAGGTCTCTGACGGTGGAGAACTAGCCGGCGAGTTGTGGCAAGCCATTGAAAGTGGCGATTCCGCTAGGAACTTGTTTATTCTGGACGGTCTGGATGAAGTAACCCAACTTTTGGGAGACGATGGGGATATGTCCAGCTTCCTCGACAATCTCTTGGACAGAAACAGCGTTATTATTACATCTCGGCCGAACGCCATGCCTCCCGCTGGCCTCAAAGTTGATCTAGAATTGGAAACCATCGGATTCTATCAAGATCAAGTGAGAGCCTACCTCGAAGCCGATATCCGATCAAAGCCTAGGGCCGACAAGATCCAATCACTACTCCAAAGTAACTGGTTACTCAGCGACCTCGTTAGAATTCCCATTCAGCTGGATGCACTGTGTTATATGTGGCAGGAGACCGACCCTGACGATATGTCGACCATGCCTGAGACCATGGCCGGCATCTATCAAGCCATTGTGCACAAACTGTGGATCAAGGACGCCGTGCGACTCGAAACGATTACCCGAGGTGATGCTGCACGTTCCCCTGCCGAAATCGATGTCATTGCCAAGCATGAGATTGCACTTCTTGAGTGTCTTGCATTCAATGGCTTATGTAATGACACGATAAACTTCACCCGTGAGAACCGAAACGAGGTATATAGATATCTGATGAGTATTGACCCCGCCTACAACCTTCGGTCAAGCCTAGATGATGTACTTGCTCGGCTCTCCTTCATGAGATCATCGGATCCATCACGAACATCTACGCAGCGGAACTTCCACTTCATTCATCTGACTTATCAAGAGTACTTTGCAGCACAGTACTTCCAGCGCCATGTGGAACAAGGGAAGACCCTTAACATTCTCTTCTCCCAGAATAAAGAATGCAAAGACCCTGGGGACTTCCTCCGCACACATAAGTACACAGCACGACTCGACATCATGTGGCGATTCGTTTCCGGCTTTTGTGACACGAGTTCATACAGCAAAAGAGAGTCTAATGACTTCTTTGATAGACTTGGAGAAGAGCCGCTCGATCTCTTTGGTCCAACACACCAACGGCTAGTCATGCACTGTCTGGCTGAGGCCAGGAAGTCAACGATCCCTCGACAAAAGCTAGAAGACCAATTATCCCTTTGGCTGGAATTCGAATGCAATCTTGGAAACCCATTGCAACTCAGCCGCGAACCGGAATTTCCTGGGCGGGCTTTGAATGTAGTTTTGCAACGAGCATCTGTGGACATAAAGCTGATCGTCTTGAGCTCGCTCGTTGGGAGACAACACCTACCACCAGCTACATTCGAGCTTTTTACACAATGGCTTAGGGAAGACAAAGTCCTGCCAGAGTTGCGTCGCAAAGTTCTTGACATACTCCGGGGTTTTCGTGAGTCTTTACCAAGCCAGATAATCCATACCGTGATAATGCAGATGAATCATAATCTTTGCGGAGTTAGCTCAGTAGCAGCAAAGATACTCAAGTCTCAGAGGGCCCTACCCCAAGAAATTTTGGAAACCTTGTTGTCGCAACTCGAGAGTGATAATCACAACAAAAGAGGCCTAGCAATCAAACTGTTTCAGGGCCAACCGACACCACCAGAAGCCATAGTCTCATGGCTTGATGACAAGAACGAAAATCTTCAGGTGGAAGCACTCAGAGCCCTCGGAGGGTGGCCAAACTTGCCTGGAGATGTTCTTCAACTAATCTCGGCGCAACTTAACCATCGAAGCGAGCGGATTAGCCGGTCAGCATTTGATACTCTCATGAACCGGTCAGGTCTACCTGAAGCAGTGATTCAAGCCCTAGCGGCGTGGCTCGAGAATCAAGACTATACGCGCCACGACCGGTCTGAAAACTCTATATTTAGGAGAACCCGACATCACAGAAGAGAAGATTCATCAAATCTGGGCAAAGACATTATCAAGGCTGTAAATGCACGAGTTGAGCATCGAGACTCGGTCGTTCGACAGAAGGCTATGAAAGTGCTCCAACGCCAGCACGGCCTTAGCGAAAACACTATTCGGGCGATATTACCGAGGCTTAAGGATGAAGAACTATCTACCAGAATCGGAGCGTTGGAAGTTTTTCATTCACAACGAGATTTACCGAGGGATGTTGTGGAGGCCGTAATGGGACAGCTTACTGAAAGCCAAAACGAAGATCTGAGAAGAACTGCGACAATGGTTCTGGGTAGTCAAGCACACTTACCTGCAGGAGCCTTTGAGATCATGACAACATGGATCCAAAATGAGGATGAGTCTATGAGAAACATGGCGTCACAGTTTTTTCAACGGCAAATAAAACTTCCACAATCTGTCTTAAGGACCGTAGCGGTGGGTCTGAACAGCCAGGATCGCGAGTTGAAAAAACGCACACTGAAAAATCTGTGGGAGCTTGGGTGTGGAGGAAGGTCTTTTCCGCATGACGTCCTCCAGCACATATTGACACAACTGCGAACTCAAGAGGAGGACATGAAAATAGCCACCCTGCATACTTTGGATTCACAAGCTCTCTCAGACGATGTCGTTGAGGAAGTGGCCGCACAGTTAGACGACGAAAGCAAACACGTCAGAAAAGAGGCGCTGAAGGTTCTGCAAGCTGTACGGGCACGGCAGAACTTTTCAGAGGGGGTTCTCCGAAGGATAGTGGCAGAACTGGACAAGCAAGACTATGATGGCCAATCACACGCATTAATGGCACTGAGGGCGACTGATGAGACAATCTTTCCGCCAGACTTCTTTCCGGCTATAGAGACACAACTCTTAAGTCCTGATTACTCTTGCAAATGTCATGCACTCGAGGCTCTGCCTGTGGGTTCAGAGTTACCAGGAAGTTGTTTACAAGTTATCTCGGATCAGCTCCAGAAGGACTCGACGAAGTGGACCCTTGTAGCTTTGTGTACGCTCAAGAACAGACCGGACTTACCTCGTTCTATCCTCAACGCTACGAAAAGGAAGCTGAGATCTAGAAACCCGAGTGTCAGGGTCGCCGCAGCCGATGTATTCCAGTGCCAAAAGACATTATCGCAAGGAATCCTCCTGGCCCTCATAGAGCAACTTCGAGATAGTGAAAGTGATCCTAGACGGGCCGCGGTCAATGCTCTACGTTGCCAACCGAATCTTGATGAAACTATCTTGCCAGCTATCATCAGGCTCTTGGAGGAAAATAATTCTCAGACGAGGGTAGGTATATTGAAAGTCCTCCGATGCCAACTTCGCCTGGCCCCAATGTTGCACACAAGCCTAGTAACATTGATGGACGGCGAGAGCTGGAGGGTAAGACTGGATGCGGTAAATCTGCTGGGGACCGAATCAGCCTTGCCCGAGGAAGTCCTCTTAGCTGTGGTTGCACGGATGGGGGATGAAAGTGAATACGTTAGGCTGGGGGCAGTGGACGCTCTCCAACGCCAATCGGTTTTACCCGACTCAATTGTGAGATCCAAGACCTTCTATCGCACTTGGATTACCAGATCCTTTGAGGAGCATATTTGCTGTTACATTGAAGATGGAGTTGCCTATCTAGACATGCCAGGTAGTCTTGGTAAGGTTGCACTACGAGGTGGACTTGACCCGCTGAAGGATGATCTGCGGCAGATTCGGGAGGATATGAGTATATCACCGTTATTTTCTTAATTCTACTAAATTACTGCCTTAATCTGTTTAACAGGTTTAGGGGCAAATCATATCAGGCTGCAGCCTTAAATGTGACTAATGTGCAATCCCAAACACTTTATTGGATACGAATTGCAAAACACACGTGACATACCTACAAGGGTTTTCGCACTAAGACAAGTAATACGCCAGCCTGTTTCCTAAATAAGTTTTTCGATAGCGTAGACCTTACGATCTAGCTAACACTAGTTCTCACTTAGCCTAAGCGGCTTTGGCGTTTCCTAAACGCACCTTTATAACCATGGAGCATAACCCATACGACGTTCCATTCGAGCTCAAAGACCAACTGTGGCCCTTTCCGAACAGCAATGGTGATACGCATTCACAATTCACCACTATACCGGGTCAGCCTTGCATCACCGTTGATGATCAATCCGTTGTTGAAGACTTCCTCCGCCGTGAACTTTCCACCGAACGACTAGATGAATTGCACTCGATGCTCTTCCTCGTTTCCAATAAACGCAACATCAGTCCGCTACATCACCAAGCAATCAAGGGTCGTCAGATCATCATCACTGAACGTCCCGACTTGCACCTCATCTGGTACTACGATCGAATTTTTATCAAGCCCATACCTGTTTGCTTGATGAACCATGCGTTCTATAAATCCTTCTTGGCCATACCTGAAAGGAACTCGTCGTTCCACTTGAATGCATGCGGGTACTTGAGAACCTATGCCAGCCTGATTGTTCACGAGTCAGATTTTGATATCGCCAAAGGGGCCAAATTACTCCCTGCTGATTTGAACTGGGAGAGCTGGTGTCATTTCATCAAACATATAGCCAGCATGCCAGACGACCAAGTGGGGAAGCGCTATGAATACGGCGAGATACGTCTGACGCGGCTCAACTTTTATTACAAGGTCTTTTTCTACGGCTGGAGCTATCACGAGGTCTACCATCAATATGTCGACTACTTTGCGAGGTTTATGGCCCCATATCTATTCGTATTTGGTGGCGTTACTGTCATTCTATCAGCCATCCAGACAGCTCTTACGGCGGATCAAGAAAGTGTGTATCAAAGCGCAGCGTATGGGTTCTGTACCTTCTGTATAGTGCTGACGGTATCCGGTCTCTGTTTCTTTCCACTCCTTTATCTCTTTTTCCAGCTCAAAGAGGTTTTCAAGTTTATTGTCCATCATCGTTAGGCTCTATCTAATACACTTCCGTGCTACCGCGGCCGGTTGTTGATTATTGCTGTCTTACTTTATTCTATCTGATTATCAATTGTCATAAATCTTTCAGAAGCATCGCAGGGCGAGCTTGTGTTATAGTTAGTACTGTATATTCGCTATCGTTAGCCCATTCTGGATGGTTCGTATCTATCTCAACCAATGAGTAACTTAGTAACTGGCGGCTTGAAGGCATCCAAGGAAGCCTTTCCACAGCTACTTGACCAACATCTCCCAGCATGGTTGCGGCAAATGGATTAACGAACGAGTGGAGTGGTCAATCCATGCCCTTGCATATCCGACTCTCACTGCGCTTGCTCATTTAGAGGGAGCATGGGGTGCTGATATCAAAAGTCTCATCAATATACCCCCAGAAGTAACTACAAATTCACTTCCAGTTGTTTTGCAGCATCCCTGAGTGCGAGAAAGCCTTGTTCCGCTCGAAATTGTCGCCCAGTCCTTCCGAAAGGTAATGGCTCAAGATCAACCCGCTGTTGGATGTTCCGTTAAGACCAACGCGAATTGCTTTTCCGAGATGGTGGTATCCAAGGTTTCGTCGACAATAAAACATTTTCGCGTACCCCTCGCTACGAAAATACGAGATGTTCTTACGATTGACATCCTTGCACAGAACTACATAAACATACCCAGGAAAGCATGAGGATTCCTTCTAGTCAGCCAGGTTTTGGTAATTTCACACTCAGCGCTTTCGACTCTAACGATTACTACATTACTATGTAGATTGTTTATAGTCGTCACGGCTAGCTTTGAGATAATATTAACCTCACAGTACTTCAGCAATGATTTTTTTCTCTGTAAAGACCCGATCTGCTGAAAGGCGTTAAGAGACGCTGAATGCTAAAGCTATATTTTTTCTTGCTATTCGCCCTTGCTGGAAGGTACCCTGACCTAGGCCTCATTAGCGTAGCGCTAGTCCTGACGAATAGCAGCAGTCTTTACGGTAACCAAATCTGGTTTCTAATCAACTTAAGCATAATAATAATAACATAGCTTGAAAGGATAATCATTTTAACAAAACCAGCCAAGCGGTCTACTCACATGATGCGTCTCATATCTAACGCCGATGTTTAACCGTGAGCGACGTTGCACGCACAAACCGTATTTGCAAATATATATTTGTGCATAATACAGAGAACCACAGAAATAGCTACCGCAATAACTTTGAACTTTCAGTTCTATACAGTGGTCAGATCTATGTTGATTATGATTGGCAATCAGAAAGAAAGAGATGACACAGCCGAGATATCACTACCCAATACAAGATTTCGCCTAAATTTTATTTTTAGTGAGGATAATAATAGATGTTGGCCAGGCATTAGTGAGGACGTATCTATGATATGTGCCCCATCATTACATTCTGGACCTCTCCTTGCTAATCGATGGTGGGAAAGTGTGACGAAGTCAATTCAAGCCCTAACTCCTTTGTTATCACATAACAGGGATCCTTGTTTTTGGGGTACTTTGGTGTAGCGATCTTGTTGACAGAAAGGTGGGTTAAAATTGCAGTGAAGCCATGGGACAGTCAGACTGTGACTAACACACGTGGCTCCCAGGTGCCAAGCCCCAGCCCCTTGGATTTCAAGAGGCAAGTCCTTTCTAGAGCTATGAGGAACATACTTGGGAGGTAGTGCAGAGACGTTCAATCCACGACGAGCAGGGCCATAGCTCTATTCCAACATCTGCACTCGACCAACTCCTTACACCTCCAAGCAACGATGGATACCAATCAGCGAGAGCCCTCTATCGAGCCGCCGGACGACCCAAAAACACTAGTCGGGGACGTCACACCGTTCCTATCCCGGTTGGACGGGTTAGCGGGTTCCCCCTACGTCCACCCGAGGGTCGTAAGCTTTAATAACGCACAGCACAAGGGGAATTGGCGCCACCATCTACAAGACGTAGAGGACCGTGACACCATCCGCGACTTCTATAATAGTCCCAAGAAGAATAGGCAATGCTGGATCTTCCTAGCTAGCGCCGAACGCGTCAACTGGGTCACTATAGGGGACGAATGGAAGACCGAGCCTTGGCACTGCTTTGCCGTAGCTGTCATCCAGGACCCGGTCGGAGGGAAGCATCTCGTCGTCTTCGACCCAGACCCATCAGCCGCGGCCGAGCCAGAGGCCAAGCCCGGGGAGGAGGAGCCAAGGGAGCCAAGGATTACGACCGTATTACGCGGCTTGCAGAGGACATTATACCAGTGGATACGAAAGGAGAAGACCAAGAACCTACGGGTCTGGTACTCGACGGACCACCGTTTTGAAGGTCAGGATAAGTGCCTAGCCTACTCGCTAACGAGGGTGCGGGAGTGGGCTAGTATGGGCGATCAGCCATGGCAAGGGGACGGGGATCCGAGAGCTAGTAACTGCATCCAGCTGACAAAGGTCTGATGCGGTGGTGCGTCGCCAGTTTTGTCTTCGCAAGGCTAGTGAATACAAATAAGGAAAAATAGAAAATGCCAAAAGAAGACCGGTTTCGCCTGTTATACTCCTATTCGATATTATGCTTAGAAGCTATAAATACGTATTATTAGCGCCGTTCTAGGTCCTAGGGTGGCTGTACTTGACTGGACGCGCATCTTCACTAACTCGAGCAACTAAGCGTCAATAATGAGCCTCTCTGATTTATATTACTTTCGTACAGCTATTTATCTCGCATGGCGCCGTTCATGGCCATGTTTCCTTAATTTTCCGTTGTTCTTGTATAGAGGAGCATGTTAAAACACCAGTCCAAGGGCAAGAGTCTTTCCAACCACTCCTTCGCTCCGTGCAAAGCATCCATCACTTGGAATCCAGTTCTTTCGCTTCCCGATAGCTTCTCATTCAGGGCTTCAATCAACTAACTTGGTCGACATTCTTACATTAGGTAAATAGACAATCATCTAAAACAAGGTTCTCAATTCAACATTTTACCCTCAACTCTTGCCCAACTCTGTGAAACGTCAAAGCAAGATTTTTCTGACTCTGGTTCTCAAGTGGGCGTTGGTATGCTAGCAAGTGCAACTAGTGCTTGCCCTGGTGATCATAGTAATGAGCGGCGTCTGTCACGCAATGGCCCCAATCGAGTGATGTCTGTATATCAAACGCAGAATCGAAAATTACCATCGGCCAGGGTGCCATACCCTATACCAGGAACCCGCTGACCGATTCGTATTACCCCAAGCCACGAGACGTCGGCTTATTAACATCAAGTCATTTTATGAAGTCTTCATCCGTGAAAGGCCGCTGCACTGCTGGTGGCAGTTCTCGACACTGGAAAATTACTAAATCTCAGAGTTGCGGCCATAACAATATGTATCACTCTTCATGCTTTCGCCAAATTGATATTGACAGTGACCGTCTAGTGCCGGGTTGAACTCACGCTAGACAATCCCGCCTAAGGGCCATGTTAAGAGACGAACACTTTCGCATTTAACCTTGGACACGACTAGCCGTGTTCTACAGCTGTGGGTGGTGTGCCAAGACTGGAATTGGCATGGACCCAACATCGGATGGCTCCGAACCCGTCCCCTCTTATCAGTCATCGGACCATTCCGATATGGCGCCAGCCAATATCGACCGGTAATTTACCGATATCACCGTATAACACTAACCTTGTTGTCAACTCTTCGGACTGGTACCGAGACACGAAAACAGCAGTTTACCACGACCCAGTATGCGGAGTAGTGTCCTCATGCCATAATTGCAAGCAAATTCGGTCCCGAGGAGGTGAATTTCATTCCTGTCTCTGAGCACGTCGCCGTCCGATGACCAATCTGAGCAACCTGGCTAATTACTCAAGAGTCTAGCACCGGTTTCACTGATCAAATTACTAGACGATTCAATGAATTGTAATAACTGAACACAACTTGTCCCGGTCAGGCCGCGAAGACCAAGCTAGCTCGACTCTGTTGGTTGCAAATGAACGTGGACGGGAATATAAAGAAGTTTTATGCTGTAGCTAAATTCTCGGAACCTCAAGCTTGCTTGCGAATCTGAGGGCTCGTGAGTAATGGCAGATGGGTACGAACATGTCAGTAGGAGGAATCAAGGTTACATGTGTAGATGACAGCGGAAATGACCAACTGAAATACCATGTTACTGCCTGGCAATGACTCCTACCAAAGTTTAAGGAAATCCTTAACAAAGGACCAGTAGAACGCGCTGCATAAAGTGTAATGGACCGAAGACACTGTCTAATAGGCTCACTCGATCAAACCTAGGGAAGGGTGATAGTCTCATTGTTAAACTACGTGAAGGTACATATATCCCAGAGCCATTGCCACTTTAGAAGTGTACCAACCCATAGCCTGTGTACTATAAAGGCCATTCGTCACCAACAACCAAGATCCATCCTGCACGACTATCTACTTGTCCTCATGATACCACTGCCAGAGGCGACGGGGGTTATCCACAAACATGCGTCTAACCTGTGCCTCGCTCCCCGCCCAATCCTTGACAATCTCCAGTAGTGCTGCGTCATTAATGTCCCGATAATCCTGAGGTACAAGACGGCCGCCGACTGCAGCATTGCCCTCTTTACTCGAAGTGTGAGGCCAATCGCTACCATAAACGACCATGTCGGGACCAGCTGCAATGAGAGACTCAGCAACCACCCGCATATCCTCGTAAAGTGGAGCTTGTTTGGAGTTTTGGTATGGAGCTGAGATCTTGACGAAGAGAAGACGTTTCTGAACCAGGTCGATCACTTCTTGGAACCCTGGAGTTTTGTAGGGATCGATCGTGTTAGCGGTAACGTTTGTCCTTGAGCCAACCTCTGCGTGCGCAAAGTGATCGGCAACGACAGTAACACCAAGGTCAGGGATGATAGAGTGCAGTTCTGTATAGGCGCTTATGGGTATCCACAGCTGCAAAGCCCAGCCACGGGTTTTAGCAATTCTGGCATTCTTCTTGACACTGGAGACAACCTCCTCGGAAGATACATTGCCGTTCAGATTTACCCGCACACCGCGGACCCCAGCTTGATGCATTTTGTCCAGTTCGTCGTTGCCAATTTCGTCTGGGTCAATGACAGCAACGCCACGGTATTGACCTTTGAAATGATCAAGAGCATCAAGCAGGACTGAGTTATTAGTGCCGTAGACACTGGGGAGCACAATGACAGCATGATGGAAACCGCGAGATTCTTGAAATTCCGTTGCGTTAGCAGCTGTTGCTGGCTTGGGGGTATAATCTGTGGGCCGGTCAGTTAAGTTAGCCTTGAGTGATGGGAGTTCTGGTGGCCAACCTCGATTTGGATCCATAGCGAACCGCTCTGGGTCGATAACGTGGATATGTGAATCCCTGAGCAACTGTTAGTGGCTTCGTCGAGAGTGGTGTTTGATTGAAGGCTTTTGAGGGCTAAGAAGATTTGTCGTCTTACCATGCTTCTTCAGGGACTCTCGACGCCAAGGATAGTGGAACGCAAAACACGAGAAATGCTCGGACAATTGCAAGAAACCTCATTTTGAGGTCAAGTAAAGTCAAGTGAAGTCAAGTGGAAAGGGCTTTCAATGAATCAATTACTCAAACAGCGGTCATAATACAAGAACAGATCTCAATAGCTTCAGCAACAGACTCACCCAAAACATCGGAGGTTCTTATATGAATGCGACATCCTGGCTTCGGCTTGCACCGCGGACTACCCCGACACGCATGATTGTCTATAGCCAGGTAAGAGGAGTAAAGAACTGGTCATTGGCAACTAGAGGGGTACAGAAAGGACAATTTGGGATGGAGACAATAAGGGTTGGAAAGGGAAGAACTTATCCGTGAGATTAGTGTGCTTGGCATCATGAATCTGACCATACTAGTACCTCGGGTTACCACCCGCCGGCCAAGTCGGCCTATCATAACCATACGCATGATTTTCCCCCTCACCGGCTTTACCCGGTGTTAGTAAGTGCGTAAAGTTAGAGTAATCTGGGGACCCCACGCGGGGAATTATCCTAGCCTAATGAAATTCGATGATCTTCCGTCGGATTAGATGCTACTTCAAGCATGTGGGTATTCTAAAACTACCCTGTCCTTCGTGGAACAGCAATATGTGCAGTTGTTATCGAGGTAAACTGGCCGAATGCCGAACGCCTTGCGGCGTAACAAACCTTTGTTAGACTCAAGTTTTGTGTAAGACTTCTGATCCTGAGCTACATAGGATGGATTAGTTTCATTGTTACTATTACTAAGACTCTACTGTTGCCGTCGTCGTTAACTTCATAGCTTATTTTGGGTCAGCTCTTAGCTACATCAAGGGTTTTATTTCCTACCTGTGTTATTCCAAAAGGATGAAAATAGTGGTTGCATCCAAATAAATAGTCTGCTTCAACTTGTTTTCAAGCCGTCTGGCACCCTGCCAACAGCCCAAATGTGATTCCCTCAGATCCTCGGTGACCACAGCTGTGCCCACTACCTGAAGCTTGCAGGATTCCGAGTCGTGGTCTTGCAGCTGTGGGCGCACGAACACGGCTCTTCGAAGCCATCCAAGCCAGAAAACAAGATCTCCAGAGCGGACATTGCTCGACGCCAGGCCCATTTTGCAAGGGGTTTGTCCCTTGTATCGATCCAACATCTGAAACAGCCGGGAATTGTCAGAGGAAGGCTGGTCCACAGATGGTTTATCGTCATCTGACTGGCAATGAGACCTACTTTGGATATCTGATATCCAATGCGAATTGTTCTGAATGGTTTCATTGTGGCGACTGTAGTCTTGACAACGCACCGACCACTGTATAACACTTCTGCAGTCAAAGCATTTCTTCGATAAGATGTCATCATCCAGGTCCAAAACAGTCCGAATCAACGTATCGCTTTCCTGGTGTGCTTGACCGAGATCGGTTTTATAGTTCGATTGGACCTGTTCTGTCCATTTATTAGCCATTTTGAGACTGCTAACGATCTCATGTGGTCGCGAGCCCACACAAATGACACATCCTAGCATCGCTGCCTGCAACTCAAATGCTTTGAAATGCCTCGGATCTGTCAGAATCGTACTGTCTCCTTTATCAGGTGCGTATTGTCGTAGAATTTGCTGCAAGGGGAGGCAGTTGCTGCCCATGAGGGAAGATTTGACAAGGCCCCCAACGTAGACAATATCCTTGTCTGCGAATAAACCACGTCGGTTCATAAACTCCATAACGTCGGTCCAGATCTCGAAGATTGATCTTTGATAATCGATGATAAAGCCCCCAGCGTCTGATGCCAAACCAATCAGGCCGTACACTTTGTCTTTCTTGTCTTGGCAAAGAGCTTCCTTATGATCTTGCAAGAGTTGGAGTAAGGAGCTCGACCCGGTGTATTTCCCTTGTCTTTGTCGATTCAACTTCATTGGACCGTCACTTCCGACGTTGTTCATGGTGATGAAGTGAATGAACGGATCCCATCCCACTTCAGAGTTTCCCAAACACACCTTGATATCATGCGCACGCCCAATCTCCTGGATGATCCACAATCTACTCCAGTAACCGTCGTTGTACAACTCTTTTGCCAGCTTGCGTTGCTGTACATCCTCACTCGACTGCTGCGCCGCAAGAGGACTCCTCTTGGGCTTATCTGTTGATGACTCCAAATCGGATGGTTCGTTCAGGACTTGTGAATGACCAAGTGCATTCAAGTCTGGCAAGCTTCCCTCGTAATCCGCAAATCTCTTCCCCAGCCACACGATAACAGTTTTGGCTCTGAAATAGATGTGGTGCATCATGCGCACCTGTCGATTTCGCTCCAAAATGTCATCTTGGTTGATGCATATCGCATCGATCCAGTAAGACTTATTGGAAGCGTGCGTTCGAAGATACCGCAAGGCATCAGCAAGGTTCTGTCGAACATTGTAGGCCGCACCGTTGAGGGTGATGTTTTCTTGGGCTGGACCTTCTCCCCACATGTACGAGAGGGCATGGAACTTTGGCTTGACACGAAACTCGACCTCGAACAAACTGCACACGATGGGATCACCGTCCTTCTTTGCTTCTTCAATTTTTATCAACCGCGTGCAGTCTGTATGCTGGCCAAGTGGCTCGTGGGGAGATGGGACTGCTGACGGGAGCACGCTCAGAGATTGTCTGAGGTTGGTCATCGCCTGCTGGTCTTGTTTTGTCGCACATTGAGGTTGATATGCTACCATAATTTCATTGATAACCTTACCTATGATGGTCAGTCCGTCGTGGGAGAACAGCCGTGCGAGATACCAGGTGGCGCTGGCAACCACTTTACGGATCAGTATTTCATGTTCATTACCCCGCACACTTTGGCGTTGCCTATTGTAGCCCAACGTGCATGAGTCTCCAATACGGTATTGTTTGCGAGTGGCGGAGCGTGTGCATATCATCATTTATCATCAGTTGGTTGGTGTGTGGAGCGAGGCCGCTGGTCAGATGACCTGCAGACCAATTTGCAATATTAGTAGGAGCCCTACTCGCCCTCTTATAACCAGGAAGCTGGTGTTTTGTTGACATCTTAGCTCCATGGTTTCGTATTTATTCATCATGAGCGACAGCAAACTACAGAAATCCTGCCGGTACTTTTCAGAGTCTGGCACTTGTAGATTTGGATCACAGTGTAGGTTTCTTCATGAAGAACAACAGACGACAAATCATGCGAAGGTAGGTGCGCAACTTCGACACCTTCCTACATAGAGGGACTAATATTGTACCAAACTAGGAGAGTTTCGCCGGCACAGTGAAGAAGCAAAGAAGACCACGAAGGCCAAACAACAGAGGGAACAAGCGATCCGTCGACCACATCGATCAGTTCTTTGCTCGGTACCCTGCTTTTAATTACGACTATTCACGGCCGATCTGGACGGAATTCAATCGAATGTGTGGTTTCTTTGAATGGGACAAACGTGATGATGAGATGAAAATCGCAAGGGAGGACTTTAAAGCAGCGATGGTCAAACAATTCAATGATATCTATGGGAAAGATTCAGAAAACATTGAGTCATGGCAGAAGCTCTGTCGTGTGCTGGAAATAGAGCCGATCCCTGGATCTTTGCCGGAATGTCGCAAGGTGAGATTGATTATGGTCACCCCTATTCTTGAAGGTGGTATAGTACTAACGAAGTCCAGAGCGTACGTGAGACCCACGTGAACCTTGTGGATCTCGTCGAGACCCAGAGGACTGGGTTACCGGTCAAGGTTTTCAAAACTCTTAAGAACTTACAGGACTATACTATCTGTACTGAGAAATTCTTTCCAAAGAGAAACGCACACGAGGGTGGGCTTTTACATTATCTACTCCGGGAGATTCTCTAGGCGAAGAACTATGGTTGTAAAAGCCAATGTTTCGGACAGGAAATCGGACAATAATGAAATACGCAATGGATGCATGTTATTTAAGGGCAGTGATAACACTGACCCTTTGCCATCATCTTCACACAAGTTTATTCACCAATCATACTGGGTAAGGAAGCTGAATACAGATAAATTCTATGTGTCAAGCTGCTAAGTATTTCGGAGGGGAAGCAGTCGTGTAGATTGATCATGGCCGCGCTTATAGTAGTGCTGATGTTACCAGACCACGTTGGTTTAAGAGTTCATTTCTTTGCTTCCTCATTTACGGAAACCACCGACATCGCGTAATGTATAGCGCACTTGGGGTGGCGCTCATAGCCATGCGTGACGTGGCATCAGAGTCGGGTCATTGCCGCATGAGTAAAGACATGCATTATGCATGGTAGGGATCATTATTTCGAGCCAACAACTATACCCAGACCTACGCCCAGACCTACGCCCTGTCTGCCCAAGGCTCTCATTTCATCGAAATCATACTAGAGCATCGAATTCTCTCTAAGTTCTTTAAAATATTTAGTATCGATCCTAGGATTACTGAATAGTAAATGTATAAAGCTAAATACACTTAGCAGTGGATCGGCGTAAGTAAGTATGCTGGGCATGTTAGCCAGCGCTTGTGTGACGAAGCTGGGCAATGACACTTCATTTCGACCGCTACTCACCATCCAATGTACTTTATCTCATCAGCTGACTGATGCATGTGGTGATGAGACATTGGCAATCGCGACAAGCGGTCACAACGAGTCACCGCTGTGTGTTGGTCGATGGAAACAATGAGGCCTGCCACAAGTGGGGGATGCGGCATTCGAGCTAACATCACGGAAACGGCATAGTACCGATGATCTGGACCGATCACTGAGGCAGCCACTACGTGATTCAAGTAGGTTAGAAACATAACGCGGCGTGGCAGTATCCCGAGTTGACATTAAGCAATTACATAAAATCGATGGCAATCCTAAACTGCACACACACCTTGCCCAGCGTGTGTAAGGTCCTGGCTTTATCATCACTACTGAACCTCGATCATTGACACCTTTGGCATGGAGATCACTTACGAAAGCATCGACTGTGATGGAGATACGTGGATCATCACAGGATGTCCCGTCAAAAACTCCCAGCATGACGGCAAGCTGCCTACGGATGGTGATCAACACTATGATGAAGAGGCTTCGACTGAGGCCAATAATGTTGATTGCCTCGAGGCTTGGAATCAAGGTCTAAGCGCTATTCACTTACGGAAAGGACGCAGCTAACGATTACTTGCTCTCTTTCCAGAAAAAGAGTCGTTATGCGAACTCAAATTGAGAGTATCTAAAAAGCACCTCACGGTTGCGTCACCTCGAGCTAAGGCTATGTTTGAGGGACAATATCTAGAAGCTCAAAGATCAGAGACTGACGGTTTTTACCACTGGAGAATTGAATCTCTCTTTGAGCTTGAGGCTCTCAAGATTGTAATGAAGATCATTCACACACAAGTTCAAGATCTACCTAGCAACATCACGCTCGAAATGATGGCATCCATCGCCGAGATTGTCGACGACTTGCAATGCCACAAAGCTTTGTCATTCTTTGTCAATGTATGGATCAGTCGCTTATCTCAACCAATACCAAGCAGGGTGTCCGACGACTTGGTCAGATGGATTTTCGTGGCGTACGTTTTTGGCCTGAGCGAGCAATTTCAGCAGGCGACAAAAGTCGCTATCATCCATAGTGGAGAACCTCTCAAGCCTCTGGGTCTTCCCATACCTCCAGATATTATAGGTATGCTTCTCAAGATTTCGGCAGTATCTTGCTGACTGCGTTAGATAAAATCGAGGTCAGACGACAAAGTCTACTCAAAGAGCTCATTGATCAACTGCACGATTTGGTAGATTACTTATGCCAGGGCTACGGTTGCCAAAGCTTTGCATGCCGGTCGATGATACTTGGGGCCTTACTTCAAGAGATGCGGAAAGAAGGACTCCATGCACCACGTCCCACAGAGCCATTTGTTGGATTTAGTTTGTTTTCACTGCTAGAGGCCGTGCGACGCTTTCAATCACCAGTACTCTATCATCAAGACGAGAGTCTACTGGATGAAGAATCCCCATATGTATGGGCACGACAAGAGAAAGCCGATAAAGACTTTTATGGGTCCTACGGTCGGAAGAAGAAACATGTCGTCAGGTACGACTACGCGGAGGAAGCATCAACTAGCGACACGCCCTACCGTCTAATAGCGCACTTGTGTAGCTTGCAAGCCATGCTCAAGCCCATCATAGATGTTCTGGAAGCTAAGGTCGAGGGCATAGACCTTGAGTGATATGAGATGGTCAGATTTGAGCTTTCCGGTAATCGATCTTGGTTTGTTTGACTTCTGAATCTTGAAGCCTTCATGGATGATGACAACAAAGTTGCGTAAATATAATCCTCATACTTTATCATGACTAGAAAAGAGATAAGATCACGTGTTTAATCTATTTCCCAGTCTTTGAACTTGTCACCATTGTTATGAAGCCATCACCTGGGGAGCTTTTGCGGCTAGTGGCATGTGAGGCTGGATAATTAGGGGAGGAAGAATGAAGGGATGTACTGTCGAATGAGCATTGGGGGGCTAGGTACGTTAAATTTCTCGACGAACCCCAGGATAGTTGGAATGCAAGATGCTCTAGGCGTAGAAACGAAGAAGTACAATGAGAAAGGCCGAACCTGTGCGTGGCAACGTGATCCAGAAGCACCCTCATCTGTAGCCGTCTACTGTGATTCCAATTTTAGAACAAGAAAACATACTCCGACATATTTTGGCCGCGTAACCATAGGGACAAGACTAACCTAAATCTACGGCCGAACTCGAGCTTGCTAGAAAAACATGGGGTCCGAGTAAACATATACTAATGAAAGTTTCTAGGGTGTTTTCTCCTACACTAACAGCTGAAAGTGAATGGTTAATAATCATGAAAAAAAATAATAAGATATCAAGATCTTGGCTTATTATCGATTTTCCACAGGCAAAGTCGTAGTATAAGTGGTTGTTAACGTAAGGTACTGTGACCCTCGCCGAGGTCAGTTTAAGCAATTATGAAGAACGTGTTTTATACTTAGCTACAAGTTACGTCATAACTCGGCTATAGGGCAGGGAGGAGGTCATCGGTGTTGATAAGACCGAACAGAACATATAGTCTGTCCCTTATGTCAGTGGTACTCAGCCATCTAGCAGAATCCAGGAGTTTAAGGCATGTAAGTGGCTATATCGCACCTTCAGGTCGAAGAGTGATAGCTTCACGGTTTCTCGGAGCGTGAAAATCTTCCAACTGTAAATTGTACATGCACAGTTGTTGAGAATTTGGTAGTCTGAGTGCCCTCCGCACGTACGTGAGTTAAGCCTGCACTATTTTTAGTCAGTCAATGGTAGGATCTGCCCACAGAAAAAGTGCGCTTGGACCTATTGCTGCTTCCTGAACCATTTTGACCGGTTTGAACCAAGGTTGTTGTAGGAAAATACCATAGGACTCCCAGCCGCGATGTACGAGAAGCGGCTCGATTTGGCCGGAAGACGGGAAGCTCTTGAGCTTTCGACCAAAGCCATCCGTGCTCATGCACTCTTTAGAACGTCAAATCGATGTCAGTTACAAGGCCTGCCACGATCCGCGCATGGACATGTTCAAAAGGGCCCAGGCAGATGAGTGTGGAAGCCCACTGAGAATATATCTACCCCATCAGTGACACTTGACTTCCACGCTTTCCAGTATCCTTCTGATTCATAGATATCGAGTTAACCGAGAGAGTCCGCGTCTTATTTGCAATTAGGACCTGGTGTATTGCACCAACAAGGCTTGTGGTAATACGAATTAGTTTGTACTATAAGTACTTCGTCGGTCTTTTAAGTGATTTTCCGCAGAGGTGGGACATTGCTCCGAAGCACAAGAATTAGCTCAGGGTTATCAGTGGGCAGTTTGCAGACAATAGGATCAGTATCTAACGGTGCCCGGCTGCAGGGTTGGGTATTGGGCAAAGAAAGTATCCGGGAGCGGTTCGTAGTTAAAACAAAGCCTCGGCTGTGGTTCTTGTGCCAATACTCCTGGGGTCTGTCCTTGTGACATCACGAGAGGGATGTATATCAAATTGTTCGATCAAGCATTTTTAGCCTCCAGATATATGAGGCAAACCATCTTGAGCCGCTTACTTCCGGGTAAGTCAATGCACGGTTTGTTTCACCAGCATACGACATGGTAGCTGGACCGTAGTTGTACGTGGCTCACGGAATAATGAATTATCTAATGTCACACCGAAATGAAATATGAGGCTGTTCCTGACATTGGGTCATCGCAGTTGGGAACAATAGCTCGATCTTGAGTTTGGGATTCAAAGCCCCCTGAAACCTGGAAAGTGGGGACGACACGAGGACAGCGTGCCGAGGCCATTACTAAGAGCCCAAGATTCATTCTTTGGTGAACAATTGACCTCGAAGGAGGTGATAAATTAAGAGGTGAACGTTGATTGTGAAGAAATATTGTGACATTGCCTGGAAAGTATCTACTAATATATGACCCGTTCCATCACACAGCTAAGTGGGTAATTACCGGGATCCCCTATTCCGTCTTGCTCCATCTTGCTCATAAGTAGATTCATAATACACCCTAGTCTCATTTTCAACTTTGATGCCATATGCCGCTGAGGTGTCAGCGTTGCTGTCGGGTGCCTTATCAAGGCGGCTAGTAATAATAGTATTGTTGTTGCCTCCTTTTCCTGTGTAGGCCTCAAAGTCCATGTCGCCGGATGACCCGTCCTCAAGGTCGGCCAGTTGTCGCTGCGAACTATTATCGTCCACCTCCTTTGTTCGAGTAATATTAGTGAGCTTGATGCCTTTATTGCTTGTTAAGCCGCTAATCGGGTTAGGTCCAGATGGGTTGGATTCGGATCCAAGTATTGAGCTGGATATGAGTCGGCGGAAGACAGGTCTTATGATAGGGAGACAAGCTGTTGAGGATGAGGTTAGCATCGAAACCCACAGTGGTGTGTGAGGTGAGATTTAGAATTTACTCACAAGAAATGATAGCCAAATAAGATTCGGTTCCTGCCCAGATGATAACTCCTTTGATATCCCTCGCCATCTCGGTCGTCTTGGGATTCAATGTGTGTGCCTCGTAAAGTACTATAATCGACGCCGCACAAACACTGTAAGAAAGCTCAGTCAGTTATGCACGAGCACAGGACAACAAGGAACAACGACAGAGAAATAGAGGTGAACGGAGACTTACAAGATACCAAACATGAACATAGCGACGACAGCAATCTTTTGGCCCGTGCGAAGCTTGAGACTCTTGACCTGGAATACAGGCAGCGATAGGACAGCAATCTCCAGCATCAGGTGGACCAGGGTCGTGCCAAACATAAACTTGGCGGGATCGACTTTGCACACAGCGTTCTTGATGTTGTGGTTCCAGTAGGCTTCGACTGGTATGCAGTGGAAGATCGTCATGAAGGTTCGGATGGTGAGCCAGATTACGGTGCTTGCCTGGAGGACGTAGATTCCAATTCGTATGTTGCGGACACTGCCGAATAGGCGCCAGTAGAAACCGAGGATGGCCAGCTTGGAGAATCCCAGCGACATGGCGTATAGGAATTCGGCCATAAAAAGCCCGAACCGAGCATACTCCTCGACCCTCTCGGCTGGTAGAGGAACGTCCTTCTTTTCATGACCTAGACCCATCACAACAGCCCCTAAAGAGAAATAGTCAGTATCCTAATATTTTACTGCCCAAAGGGCGGTTGTTGAGTCCATAGGACATCATAAACTTACAGTAAATCGCAAAACCGAAGTAAAGAGCAGCAGCGACCTGAGTAATAGCACAGTTAGCGAGCTGAACCACAGAGATGGGGGTTAATCATCAAATTACGGCATCAAGCAACTCACCCAAGAAATCATGGCGAAGTAATCATCCCACCACAGTGCCACATTTGTAATTTTTCGAGATACCAGACGACAGACCAGGAGAATTGTAGCGATAGAGAACGTAATGAGCATAGCGCTCATGACGCCAGGGTCCGGTGTGAAACTCATTTTGGTGGTTGTTATTAGTTATTAATGTCAAACTTAGAGTGATAGAAGAATGAAGTACATGGATAGGAAAGTGAAAGAAATACGAAGGATTAGGATAAAAACAGCATCTTCAATAGCATTAAGAGGAGGAGGAAGAGGTGGAAGGGGCAGAGCGGATGCGACTCATGTAATAGTTTGAGCTGGTGGTGCACGGCCAAGGCAGACGACAAAGGATCCAGAATAAAGATCAGCATTCAATTAAGCACAGCAGAAGTAAGATACGAAGTAGACTAAGCACAGACGACGTAGCATTTGAGATGATGATCTGCAGGTCTACTTCTGGAGAACCCGGTCAATCGACACTATCCCAGGTATCATCCCAAACTTCTCATTGGTTAGGCTATGACGTCGTAATATTTCCCATGTCATGCCGCCGGGGAAGAAATCCCAGCTCCAGTGATTTTCTGCGGATTAACGAGCTATTGACAAGGGATCCAGGCTTACAGGCCATCGGAAAATCTTCAGACAGAAATCTTCAGACTAGAATGCCCCACTACAAACTTGAAGGGTCTCTCACGCGATATGTCCACACATACACTGATGCTCCCGATGAGGTCTAGCCTAGTCGTAGAAGAGTGCAACTTGACGGTCCTCCCAGAAAGACAAGAGTAATGAGGTCTTATGCCAGTGACGAAGCTGGAACTCTTCTTGATTCATGTGTATCCAGGTGAAGCTGAACAGAGCGATCGAGTCATGCTAGCGTGGTTTCATATAACTAACCCTAAAAGCAATGCCGCGCCGTGAAACCCCTGACGACAGATCCAAGTTATAGCATGGCCATTATTCATGTTCTAGACCCCATCCCGACTAGGTGGTTTGATGGTCCGTTTAAAAGTGCCGCTACTGGTTGGTTTCGTCAGGCCGAAACAGGGACCCTTGGACTAGTGGTATTGTTACCTGGCACCACCCGGGATAACTACCGTATACGATGAACTAAATACAATGGGGCTGTAGAGACAAGTTGCATCCCGACCAACCAAAACAGAGCGACGAACTGCCGTGCCATGGATGCTGCATCATCTGACAGGACTGAATCATAAGCTGATTAGAGTTTAGCCTACCTGCTGCAGAACAGCCCCTGAGCCCCAATGTGGATTGGAAAATTTCCGTATCCGTAGACAGGTCACAGTAATAATAAAGGGTAAATTTCGCCATTCCGCCCATATCTTAACCACAACGGGAATGGCAAGATCACTTCTGATTAGCCGTATGCATTCATGAGCGTTCCTCAAGGCCCTGGCTGACTATCGTGGCATGTGGCTAGTGTCTCGTCTTAGTTTGCTAATTCTGGAAAGATTTGCTGCATTAATAAATGCTCATAATGCTGTTATGCTGATCAAAGATTTGAGCGCGGCTCTTCAATCCGAGTCTTATTTATCTAGTCAAACCACACAGTAACAGCGCCTTTAAGCAGACCTCAAGTTAAGCACTACCCACTAGACAGCTTAGCCTCATGGCGTAAAGGCTTCTGGCGCGAAGATCTAAACTTCACGCCAAAGCCACGTCCTCACGTCAGACGTTTTTTGACATCTTCCAGCTTGGGTAGTATAGCACCTCGACCTCAAGGCTTGCTATAAAGTAGCCTGCCCAGGATGTTTTAAGTTTCACCAAGCCGGGATTCACTTGAGGATCATACTCATCAGGGAAGTTAGAGTTTCATAAGTCCCTTTGTATGAGACGCATAGCGCCTGAGCTTCCCCTGCCCCCTGCTGACCCCATACGCTTACCCACGTATGGCCAAGGCTGATATGATGCGGTGAGATCTTCAAAACTTCTGACTCGTGGGCAAAACCAAGAACTTCGACCGCTTTGAGATATCATAGTCAAATCGTGAGTTGGATATGGATTACCAATTGTGTGACATTGAGGCAGCTTGAAGAAACCCCTAAAATGACAGATATACATTCTATCTCACTTAATGCTCCTTTTTCGATGTTGAGTTCTTATCATCCAATATCCAGTGCGATAGCCTGTAACAAATATTCTACATTGCGCATTCATATGTCTTACAACATACATAAGGGAGAGTAATATAAAGAGGCCTACCACCATAATTACAAAAGTCATCACTTTATTTTCATAAATTTTATTAAACAAGAGTTTCTACTATTATAATTCCGGCGAAGAATATTGTATTGATTGAGGAGCACGAGCAAGCTCCCGGAGTGGCTTCCAATTTGCATTGAAGTAGAACGCAGCACGTTAGCGTGACTCAATAGAAGACTCAAGCTAAGTCAAGCGAGAGATTCAATCACAGTGAAGACCTGAGCTAGGGAAGTACGCACACACCGTCGCGTTCATAGTGATCCAGCCCTGTAAGGAGAAAAGCATAACGGGCTGATACATGGTCTTGTTAGCGACGGGAGCTAAGGGATCGTGACTGAAAGCTCGTACCAAGTGAAGCCACGAGACGTTTGCTGTAGTGTAAAGAACGTATCATTCTTAAAGGCCTCTTCAGGGGAGATACCATCGGTGTCATTGCATAATGTCAAATGCAGGGAAGATAACGACTGGAGGCAAACTGTATGCCCATGATGATGAAACGAGAAAAGTATACGACGAAAGTGTAGGGCGGGGTAATGAAGTATTTGTCAAGAAGTGGTGGGAAATGGTCATTGAACGGAGAAACATGGCGGGAAAGTCTGGGAAACCACCCAAAAGCCATTCCCCTGCACACTTGTTGATTCATTCTCCGGCACACGGCGGTGGGGCATTCTCAAATAGGACGTAGACAAAATGTTTTCAAATGCGGCAGTATACTTGACCGTCTACCGATCGGCCCCGTCTGATGTCTTCGCAACTATCAACACCTCTATTCCATAGACGGGAATAGCTGGCTGAGAAATCACCAATATTAGTGAGTCGTAATGCTCCCTTAACTGATCAAGCTTGTAACCCTTATGCAGCTGCATGAGTTCTGGAGCAGAATCAAATACAAGACCCCACCTACTCACACAACTGCGAGATCCCAATGTCACACATGTGAGACTATTGCCCAAAGATACATTGATGCCTAATAATGCAATAAACATTAGCTTGTTTCAGTTTCTGGGCCAGCTCGAGGTACTACAGCTGGAATGAGGCGGGGTAGTAGGACATCTATCTCTGTCAAACACCAATAGTTCTTCCCAATATACATCAATAGCCTGGTAATGGCTAAGACCTATTCATGTGGTTCTCCGGCCGTATCATTAAATGATTCAAAGTCCAGGCTATCTGCCCATAGCCATAGTTGACTCGCATCAACAAGTCCTGAGTCCACAAGGGCTGACATATCGCCATCCCAATTAAAAGTGCCCATAGTGCCCTGGTCTCCATCTGTTTCATGATTGCCCGAAACAGTACTCTGTGGTCCCATGGCGCCTACCGTGGCTGGCGTGGAAATGTGCTGCCTAAAGACTATCACCGTGTTGTTAGTTGTTGACCTTATGACAGACAGAAATATCTGTCTTACCTTCCTGGATCGGCTCCAAGACTTGCTCGCTTCTAGATTCGCTTGGACCAGTTGCGAGGGTGCTTGGTCTGGGCGCTAGTGGTCTCTTAGCAGCGGAAGAGACTCGATCCGATGATACTGTATCTATGTTCGTGAAGCCTGGATAGCTCGTTCTGCCAGTAATCAGATCCGTCTCCTGTCGCAGCATAACTTCAACCAAGCTATCAATGATAGCAAGACTCTGTTCCGAGACAAGCTGGCCGCTGTAAAGACCAGCTGTCGTCTCCCTACATATGCGCGTAATATGCATAACTCCCGTTTTCGCACGCGATCCCATGTCTGTGAGAGGCTGTGATAGACAGATAGCGCAGAGAACAACTCCAGCTGTAAACATGGTCATGCCAACATGTACATCTGCATGAGTTCTTCTGCAAGCATCTAGAATGCGAGGATGGCGAGAGAGTTCGGATGTACTTATGGCTGAGGCGAAGATCTGCTGGAGAGAAGTACTGTTCGTGGGCGATATAGAAGAGATATTGTTGCCGTTGTTGAAGACTTCAGTACGATGTAAGATGATTTGCAGGTTGTCGTAGGTGAGCTGTAGACTAAGGGCGTGGATCTCTGTCGGTTTTACTACACTTGGGTCCATAAACTGCTCTTGACCGCTGAGTGTCAGGATCTCAGGGAGGTCGTGGCGCCACTGTAACATTCGTTGATGAATCGTTTCAACGGACTCAAAAGTGTTTAGGTGCCGTTTACGTCCTAAGAACGCACCCATGATTTTGTAAAGAAGGAATTTATGCTGATGATAGAGGATAAGTGGTCTAGCTGGGATATGTTTGTGACCATCGATGTCGATATCTGAGATCATCTCGACTTGGCAGTCAGAGTCATCAATGATGCAGGGGCGCCCGAATGCGACGGCGGCATATCTGTTGATGGAGGCCCTAGTTAGCTTACATACCTCTGGACGTAAGCAAATCGTGTGTTTAGGGCCTTACTTACTTGTCGAAAACCTCCAATGTCCACCAAGTGCGTCGCTTGACCTCCCGGGCCAGATCAGAAGTCTCTTTCCAGAAACTCTCTCGGTGTAATCCAATGACCTGGGCGATCTTGACTCCCATGCCACAAATACCTAGTCCGGTCGTCGGCCGCGTGTAGAATATGAAGCTGCCCAGCAAGATGCATATTTGAACAGTTTCTACAGTCTGGCATCCAATAATTTGCAAAAACTTTGTCTCAATAACAGCTATGAGCTCTCGAGAAAGCTGTCGGTACTGAGGGCTCATCTTTTCATTAGGATCTTTGAGTGTAGCGTAGTGCGCACCCAGCGCTATAACGAGGAGCCATGTCCAGTAGAATGTTGTATCCTGGTACTTGATCTGTGTCTGTTGCAGCATCTTTGCGTAACGGCGACGAAAGGTCTCCTCATGAAAAACCATCATGAACCAGTTCACTGAAGAAAAGAAGCTGTCGACCAAGTCTTCTAGGATATGGTCCGTAGGTAGCTCCACGCCTACTACATTACGCCAATGCTTGGCAGAGAGCGTGGTGTTGGCTTCGAGGAGCTTGGTTCCGCCAGGTAGTGAGGATGTGTCATGTCGTAAATCCTGGTTTGAACCATTCCCGCGTATCATCTGGTATCATCGTAAAGGTTTTAGCTCGCGCTACAGTCTAGTGAAATTTGGTTTGGACTTACGAGAGTACTCAGATCAACGATACTAGACTCCGGGAGTATAGGTGAACCTGGAGCTTCGACATGTCTATACCTCGTATCAGTCTGGCCAGCTGAGGATGCTGCGCTTTCTGCTGAAGCCGAGTTACGAGGGATACACTGAACACCCGCGCGGATACAGTGTACGCAAGGTCTATCTGCATCGCACTAGAGATTCGTCAGTGACAGAGCGGATAAAGTCCATGGAGGGTACCGGCCCCTAGCTTGCGCTTTCGACAACGCTCGCAAGCCGAAGAGACTTTTTGTCGTTTTCTCAAAGACGTAGACATCATGGAAGCTCGTGTTGAAGGTATGACTTGGGCGTGATGGCTCCGACGGAAACACTCATGCTCCATGGGGTCGAAGTCCGTCGAAAGCTCCATACCCCTCATTTCCCCCACAACGGCCGGGCGGTGACGGAGCTTACTATGCCGTTTATGTACTATTTGTCGCAGTCAAATAAGCCCTAAGTCTCCGTTATCTCAGAACAGGGGTCCTTATTTTTGGGGTACTCTGGCGCAGCGGTCTCTGCGATACTATCTAACCCAGCTGTAGCTCAAAACAAGTAAAAGCTCAGTAAATTGATACAAGGAATAATGGAAAGCGGTGCGCAGACAACTTTGGAAGAGAATAATGTGCTGTTTTATTATTTTAGCTACCTGAAGCTTTTCCCTATTGTCGGAAGAGAGGACGTCAATGTCGGACAGGACAAGGGTCAACTACAAGCAACTTATCGTTCTACATCAAGCTCCAGCCATAGTAGATGTAAGATGGGCCAGAAGAGGGAGGAACAAGCACGTAATAACTAGTCAGGTAGTGAATTTGTTCTCAATTTGTTATCGGAGCTTTGCCACTCTTGCTGCGCCATTCCTTTTTCTTTCTCCAGGGCTTCGGGACCCTATTGGTTAACCTTTTCCAGCAACGTCTTGGCAGCCAGCTTGCCCAAGTTATTTGAGGCCAGCGGCGAATCGCCCGTCAGCAACAAACGATCGCGGTGACATTCGCCAGAGATAGTCTTGTTAATTGGCGTAACCCCGAGTTTCTTAAGTCGCTCGCCAACCAGCCACTCCATCTTGCCAGGAATATAGCCAATGTCGATATTGGCACCCTGGTCTAGAGAGTCAGGGAAGACGTCGATGCTGTAACCCTCATAGATAAACTTGGAGCCCTCAGGCTTGCCAACGTCAGCGGCAAGGATACTAGCAGGCCCGTGGCAGAGGGTGATGAAGAAGCGGTCATTGGCATGAGCCCAGCGGAGAACATCGCCAACTGTTTTGCTAAAGGGTATGCCGTTGAGAGCGCCGTGGCCGCCTGGAATGAAGACTGCCAGGTAAGGCGTATCCTGGTCGAAGCCCTTGCCGTCTTTGCCATTCCAAACCTCGGACAGGTCAAGCGGGCTGCGAAGCTTCTGCTTGTACTTGTCGTAAATCGACTTCACAGCTTCATCCTCCTGAGGAAAAGCCCACATCTCGAGCTTAACAGGATCGCCCGAGAGCGTGGCCACGTCAATATCGAAGCCAGCAGCGTCAAGGTGGTACATAGGCAGAAGCATCTCAACTGGGTGATTGCCCGTGGAGAAGAACTTGCCGTCTGCCATCTTGAGGTAACGCTCCTGGGTGCCGATCATGAGAATTTTCCATTTGCCGCCGGTGTACTTGTTTGGATAGTCGGCGCCGTCAAAGTCTGTCTTGGCGGTAACGTACTGCGTGAGAGAGAAAGGTGAGGGGAAGTATGCGTCATCTTCCGCTGTGTCACGAACGGGAGTCTTGTCGTCTTGCTTGGACATTGTACTTGTGATGACGCGCGGAGCAATGTTTGGAGAATTGGTCAAGTTGATCAATTGAATGAGATGCAGTTAAAAGTAGAAGCTGGTTAATTGTTGCCAAACATATCGGAACGGTTGGAAAGCATCTTCTTATAGCTGTTGAAGCTCTACGTAATCGGCGGATTACTCCTCATATGGTAATGCATATTGCTGAACAATAAGGTTCGGCTTAATCGTTAGCTACCTTGTCTAGTCTCTAGATGCAAGCAGCAGACGGGCTATCATTGGATAGACTTGCTTATCAACTCCGACGGAGATACCACTAGCGTTCCGACGGAATCAGGGATGTCAGACGGAGCCAATCAAGCATCTGAGCTCTATGCCGTGTCTTAACCTCCCCGCAATAACGCGAAACCGAGCTCTTGAAGTAAGTTCCCTCATTACGTCAATGGTTTTCGGGAGTTATAATAGAAGCTACAAGCCCCCCAAGCATAAGTGACTAGCCATCCCAACTGTCTTACGAAAGCAAAAGACGACCTAACTACGTATAATAACATGACTGCCGATTACAAGTTTGAGGGATGGATGGGCGAGGATGAAAAGTCCGCTGAAGGAAATATGGTTTGGCAAGAGTACGAGCCCAAGAAGTGGGAGGAGACTGACGTCGATATCCGCATCACCCACTGTGGTATTTGTGGCTCTGATATCCACGTCCTGCGTTCAGGGTGGGTAAGTTAAACGGATTTCATCCCTGCACAAGACAGCACTGACGAATGACCCGGTACCACAGCGTCAAGCACCATACCCGGTCGTTGTAGGCCACGAGATCGTCGGCGTCGCTGTGCGCGTTGGCAGCCAAGCTGAAGGCGGTATCAAAGTCGGCGACATTGTCGGTGTCGGCGCCCAGTCCGATGCCTGTCTCAATCGCAAGTTAGGCGACGACAACCAACAGCGGCTTAACTGCAATGAGTGCGCATCCGGCGAGGAGAATTACTGCGCCCGCATGGCCCCGACATACGGCTCAAAGTTCCTATCCACGGGCGATAAAACGCAAGGTGGCTATGCTCGTTACCATCGCTGTCCGTCACACTTCGTCTTTCGCATTCCCGAGGGTGTCGCACCAGAATATGCGGCGCCGCTTTTGTGTGGCGGAGTCACTGTCTATTCTCCTCTGAAGCAATTCGGTGCGGGGCCAGGTAAGAAGGTCGGTATCGTCGGAGTTGGAGGATTGGGTCATTTTGCTGTGCTTTTTGCCCGTGCGCTTGGTGCCGATGAGGTCGTAGGTATCTCGCGCAGGGAGAGTAAGAGACAAGAAGCCATGGAACTTGGATGTACAGATTACATCGCAACGGCTGACGAGGAGGGGTGGGAAACAAAGAACTCTCGGAGACTTGACCTCATCATCTCAACAGTGTCTTCTCCTAAGGTATGCTAACAATTCCACATAAGCTGACTTGCCACTCACAAGCATTACGACAGATGCCTCTCGCTGACTACATCGGTCTTCTACGACTAGACGGCACTCTCGTGCAAGTCGGCCTTCCTGAAGGTCAACTCCCCTTCCGGCCAGGCAGCCTTACCGGCGCCCGTCGCAGAATTGCAGGCTCAAGCATTGGGTCGCCGGGCGAAATTCGAGAGATGCTGCAGCTTGTTGCCGATAAGAAGGTCAAACCCTGGGTTGAAATGCGTCCTATGTCAGAAGCGAACCAGGCTATTGTTGATTTTGAGGCTGGCAAGCCGCGATTTCGCTATGTCTTAGTTAATCCGGATTCATAAATCCGACTACATAGTTACAATGGGGTTTGCTAAAGGCAGATTTTTGTTTACCGCGGAATACTAATCACCTATGACACACCAGCAGGGAAGACATGCAATTAAAGGTTTTAAACCAGCAGTTCGATCGTGCGTTGCGTAGCCTAACTGTACAGCCTCACTTTTATATGCGACACACAAATCTGCAGCTAAACCTCTTCTCAGAGAGTTGCTGATCGAATAACCCACAGCTTCTAATTCTCTTATAGATTGACATAACCGTGTCTTTTATGTGGTATGCCGCCTGGAGTGTGTTTGCTTGCATCGCTCGTCTTACGTAGTATGGTGGATTACTGCAGTGGACTTGCGAGAAAAGGTGTTTAAACACATTTCAACAACGTTTAAAATTAATGCCATCGAAATCATCATCGCAACCACTATCTAATTGACTGAGTAACGCTGTGTCGTAGGCCATGAGACTAGATACTATGGCGTTTGGCGCTCATGATACCTGTGTGATTAGCAGCTATGTGACACCGAATCGAGTATGGCGAAGAGGGTTGAAAGAGCCTTGTTTTCCTCCAAGGGTAGTGGCTGTGAGCTAATTAAAGACAGTGGCGCACTCCACAAAAGGGGCTGTGCTTGGTCAATTACAGGACAGTTTCAAGCCGGAGTTGGTTCATGATAGGCTGACGGCGTGCCGGAGGAACAATGTTCCGACACCCACAACGAAACATCCCTCTCCAATCAGTCAAAACTATCTCTTGCACCATCACCAGAAGGCTTTCTGCTGAGCATATAGAACTATACAGGGATTCGATGCAGGCTACGATTTGTGAATCTACTAAAAACTTAGTACCTCGTTATTCCTGAAATTATATTCGCTCGACGATCTAAGCATTGGATTGTGTATTAAAAGCCTCCCCAACTGAACGTGCAATGTGCACTCAACAATCTCGATGCGGGCTACCCTGAACTTCAGCGGTGCAAGAGAATTAACAAGAGCTTAGTTGAATAGCGGATATATACTGCAAGCCTAATAATACGCTATGGAAAGAAAGAGTTCCACCAAATGGTACAATAACAAATCCCCTCAGTATTTAGATCAACAACAGAAAGATAACTCCCCTCTGCGATCAGGCACAACACAATTCGAGATGCCTGAAATTTAGGGCGTTGAGCCCATCACAACCCCGCCTAGCTCCACATGTATAACGCCCAAATGACCAAATGCCAAGGATGCTACGGTACATTAATCTTGTGCGTGCACGTCTGCTCCTTTCTCTAGCAATAGCCTCGCAACCAAATCGCGTCCCTCTCGTCGTGCATACGACAAGGGAACACGACCGAACTCACCTCGTCCGTTCACGTCTGCCCCCTTCTCAATTATTCGCTCCACGATCGCCATGTTGCCTGCTGCCGATGCCAGGTGTAGCGCCATATCGCCATCATCGTTCTGTATGTCGACTTGTGCGCCTTGGTTCAGCAGAAACTATACGATCGTGTCAAACCCAAAGAGTGACGCTTCATGTAATGCTGTAATGCCCGTGTCGCCTCTCGCGTCAACATCTGCACCTTTCTCACAGAGAAGTTTTACGAGTTCGTAGTCGCCCCTATATGATGCATGTTGTAGAAGAGTCACGCCATCCTCGTCTTTCGCATTGGCGTCTCCATGGCTATCAATGAGGATCCGAGTGAATAGAAGCCCAACTCTTTCAAGGACTGCGCTATCGTTCGACGCGTTTGACGATGAGTCGTCATGTGATGAATTCCGTGCGGCCATGAGTAGGAACGAGGTTGACCCAAAATACAAGCTAAATAGAGTATGATTGTTGAACCTGAAATGGTCTTCACTGAATTCAATTTTGGGAAGCCAACTTCGTACGTGCCTTACGCGGGGACGAATGTCACAAATGGCCGAAATACCTCGTGACCGTGTTTGTGGGGCCGCTTAGGCAATGTCAATTGGCACAGAGGAGTTCGTAAGCAGATCATTGTGGGCCATGAATGTGGGGGATGATTGATACAAACATGCAATCTCACAGTGACGTAGAACAACTTCCTCATGCCCATCCTGATTACCGCCTGCACGTTTGCGACACTAGGAGCACTTGTTCGTCCATTCGAATTACTCACATGAAAATGCGAGACATCTAGACTCCACCTAAAGGCGATGCCTCCCGGACGTGCTGAGCGATCAGCCCTTGAAGTAGGCGCATGGTATTGCCAGAAATCCAGTCGTTGGTGGATAGTTGATTCCGGGCTTGAGTGCGAACATCAATGTGCGGTAGAGGCTTTCGGACAGGGGAGTCTGGGATGGTTGTTGGGCGGATATCATCATTGGCTGTGCACTTTTCACTTTGGGCCAACGCGAGCTCAGGAAGGGGGACAGATTGCTGATACACAAGTATCTTGCTAATACTAGCGCGCCCAACTACCATACTTGTAGGTGATTTAAGCTAAGTGCCACGCCATTGACCTCAGCCAACACTTTTAAAACCTCTACACCTTGTACTGTAGGGTGGTCCACTACTGGTATATGTACGTGCTTGAGGTTCGAGAACCTGGAATTCTGCCCACACTCGCGCATTAGTGTGTGAAAAGCATCCATGTAACGAGCGACCCGCTTTCTATAAACCGGAAAGTTAGCCCACGGCCCGAGTCCACTTAACTCCAAAACTCTCAAGGACGGTGGCAGTCGATTGACGTCAAGAATCCTCTGCTTGCCGGTGTCTTCTTCCAAGATATACTCCACGTCTGCCGAGAGCTCTTCAAGACGCCCCGGCAGACGGTTGAGAGTGAATGTCTTCCAGATATTATCTGCAGTTCGAATATCTTTGACGTTGATGGCCAGGCACTTGAGATTCTCAAGATGGTAGAAGCAATCCCCGAGGGCGATAGGGCCGTCATCGAAATCCTCAAAAAGCTCGCGTTCGTCCCATCCGAATAGGTTCAGGCAGACTTCTTCCAAAGATGCTTTGTGATGCAGTATTATCTGCGCCAGTGCATTTGTACTCAGGTCGGCGCTCTCCATGACCCAGTCGTCGCGAATCACCAGTTTTCGTAAGCGGTAACAAGAGTATACAAGATTTCCAAGCCCGGCCGGGGTGAAGTCCGTACAAGAAAGCAGAATCTCCTCTACTGATGAAATTCCACTTGGAAAATCAATCAAAAGTGTCAAAGGTGACTCTGCAGTGAAAGAGGGTTCCTCATCAACTCCACGCAGGCGTAACCTCCGTCCCACGAAGGTTCTAAGCTTAGGTAAATAAAAGAATGGTGCCACCCACTTTCCATTTACAGTGCCCCTGGCATCCGAACAACCAATATCAACGTAACGCAGTGCGACGAATGGTGACGCTCCAGGCGTCTGCACTAATCTCCCAGCTATGATCTTCATAGCTACATCGGAAGCCAAGACCAGGGGCAAGGAGTAGTTGCCAGTTCCCGGTTCAAAGTACGGGACCTGCATAGTGAGATCGGTCATAGATGTTGTCCATGAGAGTACAAGCGTAGCAAGACCGCCATGGGCCGCCCCCAATCTGTCATCGGAACTGTTGTCTTCCTGCGTGAGGTCCAACCACATCTTACGTGTTCTAGCAGAGAGTGTTTCGGATTTTGCGCCCATGTAATCAATGGTTTCCAGATATAGGCTGTTGGTGACATCTGCATCAGATAGAATGATGTTTCTGACGTGCAGACACAGCTGTGGGTCACGAAGCAGGTGACGGGCCAAGACCTCTATCGATGGCTGGACACGTCTATCTCGTCTAGGCGGCCAGTGACGGACAAGCATCGAAGGCGACACAATTGCCCATAAGCGCTTATTGACAAGCGCCAGTCGGAAAAGTGAGACATGTTCTGCATCGGAGACATATTTGGCTATTCGTTCGAGCAATTCGTTTGGTAGATCTAGAAGTCCGGCACTGGGCCTTTCGCCTTCAAGATCCAAATTTTCGAGCATCTTATAATGAGTTATATTGGTCGTTACAGAGATCAATTGAGATAATTATGGCTGCAAAATGATGCAGATATGACTCATTTTGAATCAGTGACATGAATCGTAAAGGATCGCACGGCGTCGCAAAAACGTTTTGGCGAGTACTAAGTTAGCTGATGCTAAGTGCAATTGGCTGTAATTTTAGTCTAAGCGTATGGGAGAAAGCAGAATTTTTGGGCTGACATGTATGATCAAAAAAAGGTTCCAGGACCAGTAAATACTGCGTGTCGAGGCCGAGGATTACTAGTGTGAAATGGGCTGTGGTGGGTCGAACTTGGAGCAGGCATGACTCGACCCTTTCTGACGCGACAAGGCGGTCAAGCATTATTTCTAGTTATTAGGCATGCTATCGCTGACTTGATTTGAGATGCCCTTCCAAGTACAGCTCCGCTACTAATAACACGAGTGGGGTAGGCAATGACTCCACCAGAAATCTAGAGCAGATTGTGGACTACCTCGGGCCGAAAACCTATACTTGTAATAACGACTTCAGCCTTGAGGCCATGCGCAGCCAACCAAGCTAACAAAGGTGTCTTTTCATCTCATAAGAGCGGCTAGACTCAATGTATCATCCGCGGAAAATCTGATACCTATCATAATAACAACCCGACAATCGAATAATAACGATCATAAGACGGCACAAACGTGAAGATCTGTCAACTTTCGAGATAGTAAGGACAGGGGTCAACTGAATGAACTTATCTGACTAATGTTCTATGATAGTAACTACACTATGGCGACAGAAGTCAGCCAAGAGAAATTCGTGATTGATGAGTCTCTTCGTACGGCCGTGGTTGAGGGTCTTGATCAAGCAATGTGGCAGAGAAAAACAGAGAATGAGGCTATATGGGCAACAAGCGGCCTGAGTCCGACACTGAAGATGAATATGATAATACTGGCGGAGAGCCTACGGCAAGCTGGAAAGGTCCTCCGAGCTTAGGACGTCGTCGCGCGACACTGCAATACACTAACAACATTCATAGATAACACGCGAAGAAGACACCGAAAGTATCATCTGTGCTGAGGGGCCATCTTGTCTGGACGTAGCTGCATACACATGTGTTGTTCCCATACTCATGTCTGGTAGGCTTCCGACAATCGGCTCTTTCTCACTCGCTCTCGATACGATCACACAGGTCAGAAGAGGAACGATCCAGATTAAGCCATCGTCGCTTGCTTGCTTTTTCTTCTACTCGAGAGCACCCAAGCCAGCAAAGCATATAAGATGAGAGCTTTCTCTGATGAGCATGTCCAGTTGCTAGCTTCATGCTTGGCGAATACAACTGTTTTAAAACCTTCATCATTAAGGGCTGCTACTACAGTAGGCCCCAATACGCCAGGGCTATTTGCGCAGAAAATAAGTCATGTTTCCATAGACCGAAGGCTGACGACAGCCAAGCTACCGATCAGTCGCCAGTAAGCTGTTTATGTCAGACTGTCATCTTATCACGGTGGCTTTCACATCAAAATCGCAAAGGTTCCGTAGTCGCGCTGAAAAACAGCCGGAAGGAACAAACCTAGACAATAGCTCAGTTGAACGGCCTCACTAATGGCTTTCCCGTTTCTACAATATATGTTACAAGCTCGGTACCGAGTTTTTCGCCCGAGTTACGTACTGAATTGGGTCCTCCGACTGGAATGAAGAGCACCTGTCTATGTTCAAGAGTCACAGGTTTCATTCTGTCAATGTGGTATTCAAGTGCACCCCTGAGGATATACATGATCTCTTCGCCGTAATACTTGTGCTTCGAAGTGAAAGCTCCCGGGGCAAAGTGAACTCCAACCTGAACTGCCTCGTGGCCAGGCTCGCTTAGGTCGTGGCGCTGGAGGTCGGTTCTCCTGACCTCTGGCTGCCTTGTAGTCGCCGCTGCTGTCACTATGGCAGATGCTGGAATGGCTAGATGAATGGACCCGAATTGAACCATTTTTTTGTACTTTGTTTCAGAATTGGTGACTTTGATGGTTCTGGTGTTGAAGCGACAATATGGCCTTGACTGAGGCATGGACTTGTAAGTAAGTAAGATGTGAAGGAAGAGGATATGAGAAAACGCTATGACAAGGGAATAAGCTGCTCTACGGTGATCTCAAGACAGTGCAGAATAAGAGAGCAAAATTTCACATCAATCCTAGAGCAATCTCATAATGTAAAGCCCACAGTCAAGACCCAGGCACTACTGATGATTCTTTGTCGGATTGTATTCCTCTTTTGGCTGAGTCTTCCGTGTGAAACTCGATTACAGGAAACAAGCTTTACCATACCGAGTTGCTATCGTGTTCTTACTCCTTTGTATGAGATTACAGTCGGGGCTTTTACTTTCTTGGGGGAGTGTGATGTCGTCATTGATGTGTGTTCGTCGCTGGAATCAAAATCAAACATGAGGTATAATTGCTTCACTTTGCTAACTTCAACTGGTTTCATTTTGCTATCCGCTTTTTCCACATATGATACGCGCAGTAGCGAGAGACTCATACAAGAAGAGAGGGAAATGAGGCGGAACCTTGAACGACGCAAGACGCATTTCGCTAAGCCCTAGCCATAAGCTAGTGACACGTATGATCTACTCAGCCCTGTATTGTAAACTTAATAAATTACAATGTTTACAAAGTCAGCGAATCAGAGGAATCAGCCCGTAGATCTTAGAATAGGTCCGTTGGACAGCAAATGAAGAGGGGGTGTCTGAGAGCGACAACGGAAGTAATGTGAATGATTTATCGCACCCGAAATAGTTATGCCACCCTCACAGAATTTTAGACTTCCTCTTACTACCAAGTTGGCTTGTGATAAAAGTACCCACAGATGGCTGCACGGGACGGAGGCACCTGGGGGCCTCAAGAATATCATAAGCCCCCTCTCTGCCTCCCGCCCTTCCGACTTCATGTCACCGTTGCTGACCTTACCCTCGGACCACCTTGCCCTACCACATTTTATGTAAACAATAGGCATAGCGCTTAGACGCTTATGTGCTTACTAGGCCATAGAAATTTACTCTCGTAGCCTTGAATCACCACCTTCGTGTTACCATAAAACCAAAGTCCTTTTTTTGCAGCGTCGCCAATCACCTCTTTGTGGCTATGGCTGCTCCGTAGACCTCGGGCAGGGGATATAAAATAGAATGATTGAAACGAAGATTTGTTCACTCACAACAGCGAAGCTTGTAGACTACGCCCAGTTTACTTGAAGCCTACAAATCGCCAATAGATTGCCATTCCTAGATTCTTTACCACTACCATCACAATCCATTCGCCTCTAAATTCCGCTAATAGCCATGGGTCTCATACCCCGTGCAACAAGCCACGACGGCTCTGCCAACGTCTGTACGACACCCGCTTGCCTCGATCTCGCAGCAAATGTACTGGGAAGTCTTGCACTTGATTATACCGAACTTGACCCTTGCACAAACTTTGATCAATGTAAGTCTACCTGAGGGTCTCTTCTAAAATAAATATGTTAATATCGTCGTGCAGTTGCTTGCGGCAATTGGGCTTCCCGTAATGCTGTCCCAGCCGGCGAGGAATCTATCGACTCCCTTGGGGCAGTTCACGTCCACGTTTACGACCTCGTACGACAGATTCTCGAGAATCCCTACCCGACCGGAAAAGACGCTGGTTGGATCACTGTTGATCTGACTGAGCAGGAGTCTCAAATCGATCAGGAGAATTTCGATAAACTACAGACGGCATACGAAGTATGTCTCAATACCACGGCGCAAGAGGAGGAAGGTATCACGACCCTCAGAGTCCTGGTTAGCACTGTGTTACAGAACTTCCCACTGCCAGCGGGCAATGCGAATGCTACCAAGTACGACCACTCCCAAGCACTGGGTAAAATCTTGCCCTTTTTCGAGAGTCTCGGGATCGAAACTATGCAACGGATTTTCCAAACACAAAAGCCTTCAGATCCTGATGAGCTTATTCTGGTCATCCAGCCACCCTCGAACCCAGAACTACCTCTCACTGAAGACTCCGTCCCGAAATATCTTGACCTCGCATCTGATTTACTGGCTGCTGTCCATCCGGTAAATTGGACGAAGCAGTATGCTCATGCGATCATGCAAGACGTCCTCGCCTTCCAGTTTGCTTTGCAGCAGGTATCTGAAGATAATACCAACGGTACAGACGATAAACCGAATGATAACCAGGAAACTGACCCGGACGAGGGGTCTCTTAGCATTGTCAAGATCCAAGAGATAGCGCCGCAACTTAATTACGAGTCCGTAATCACCCAGCTGGCCCCCCAGGGTTACCAATTGGATCGTGTGGGCTTCCCTTCTGAGGCATTCTACAAGAATCTCACCAAGACACTTTCAGAAACACGACCAGTGGTGGTTCAAACTTTCTTGGTCTGGAAGGCCATTGCTTCCCTTTCGTACTATGTTGAATCGCCGCCAACCAGGGCGTACAACGAGTTCAAGCTCAAGGAACAAGGCGTCGACCCTGGAAGCCCCCAACCGCGGTGGGAGAAGTGCGCTACTTTATTAGACAATGGAGTCAATTGGATTGTGCAAGATAACACGGCGGCAGAGAGAATCGGCTCCACCGGACTTACTTGGATCCTCGCTAGGTTCTTTGCTGACAAGCACTTCACTCCTCAGATCAGAGAGTCTACCATGAGCATTATCAAATACCTCGAGGATGCGTTTCTGAAACGTATTGAAACCAGAGATTGGGCTACAGACAAGGTCAAAAAGGCTGCCGCTGATAAACTCCACGCCATGACCAACAGGATCGGACTTCCAGCACATCCCAATGCGACAAAATCTCAGGATATCCAGGACTACTATGCCGAGATCGACATCACCTCCTCATTAGTCACTAATGTGCTATCTTTTGCCAAATCGAGGATTGCCAAGAACTGGGCTGCTCTTGGCAAGCCTTTCGACCGAAGTTCATTTACTTCGAGCACTCTCGTCACAAATGCTTTCCATCAGCCGCAGTCCAATAACATGGTGCTCCTCGCCGGCATTCAGCAGTCCCCACTTTACGACATCGACTATCCCCCATATATGATATACGGCGGAATGGGAAGTATCGTGGGTCACGAGATCACTCATGGCTTTGACAATAACGGCCGATCATTCGATAAGACCGGGAAGTACGCATCGTGGTTCGATGAGAAATCATCAGCTGGTTTTTAAGAGAAATCTCAATGCTTCATTGAGGAATATAGCAAGTTTACTGTGAAGGGACCTGACGGAAAGAAGGTTCATGTGGATGGGGAGCTCACCTTGGGCGAGAACATAGCAGACGCCGGTGGTGTTCTATCTGGGTTCTCTGCTTGGAAGCAATGGGAGGCAGATCAAGGGAGAGGCCAGGATTTGCCGGGACTTGGACGCTTCACGCACGAGCAGCTCTTTTTTCTCAAATGGGGCCAAGCATGGTGTCAGAACATCAAACCGGCACAGCAGGTCGCCGCACTGACCGACGAGCATAGTCCTGATCCAGCGAGAATTCTCCTCACGTTGAAGAACTCGGCAGACTTCCTGAAGGCCTTCAATTGCCCTCAGAAGAAGCCAGCTTGTGAGCTCTGGTAGGGTATTGCGATGGGTCTTGGGCCGGGAGATAGTTTGTCATACCAGCACTTGTCCACAGGTTGGTAGTTCCATAGATAGCTCAAGATCTAGAAGTCAGTTTTCGATATATTCTTCCTTCATCCTTTTAATTCTTTGTCATCCACGTGTATTTTGTCCGCCATGCTTCTACCAGTGTTAAATCTCGTGCCTAAGAAGATTGCTCCCTAATATGGAAACCTTGCCAGCCAGAGCTGATACTGATTTTCTGCCTCATGTTGCTGAGTTGAACTCGAGGTCTGTAGTCCATTTCAGAGTCATCTACCTTCTTCTGAAGATGTAGGTTTCCAGATATTCTGACTTCGACGAACATTATTAAACATGTGATGCACATGTCTCGTAGATGAAGTTGGGAATGTATGCCGGAAGCAGTAAAAGCAATGGGAATGGTAATCTTACTAGCTTGGAGCTCACCCGCACCAGGTCGGCTTTGAATGACTCTTAGGTCGTGACTTCAAATGGATTTTCAGGATGTCAAATTTCCGAACTAATACTATCCTTTTATGTTTGATTAGTCTATTTACGCCCTAAGTCGACCAAATTTTAGAGTCAGGCCCTCTTAAAGCAAAGACATCCTTTTAAGCCAAAAGCTGAGTTTCGGAATACCTATTCAGCGAATCCGAAGTTAATGCCTGAGGCTAATGGTGGCTAAGCTGTAGTCAGCTATGGCCCTGCTCACTCATCTCTGGCTACAAAGTAATTAAGACTGAGTCCAAGTCATAACCGAAACGAAGGTTAGAGCAACCAGCCAAGTGATATCTATAGAAACAAACAGAAATGACTGTTGAGATAACTTTCTGAGAAGTTGTCTCGGTAGAATCAGCAGCAATTTTCTTACTTTTCTCTTTTTACCTGGTCCTACCTGAGTGCCTCCATAATATGACCAGATAATGGCAGATAAATGAGCCTAGGTGACGTTCAGCCGCTGTGTTTGCCGTGCCTGGTAGGAGTATTGCTCTTGTAAGTCATGAGTGATGAAAAATATAGGTACCATTTTATCGGCAGACATCGCAACGAATGTCAGGAATCAATTTCATCTTCCACAAATGTTAAAGATAGCTTCCTATAAGACTTAGAAGAAGTAACAGTGAAAATCTCATTTTTATTCTTGTTTCCGAGGGTGTTCCTGCTAGTCACAGTCTCTAGCAAATAAAAGCCTTTGAATAATACTAAAAGAGGACATAAGGTCATACGGAAGACATTCTGAGGTTGTCTTCCAGGAACAAGTGGCTTAACGAGTCAGAGGGAAGTATGGAGGAAAAATGATTTTCTTTGAATGGGTATGACGTCGATTGATGGGAAAATTAATTCAAATAGACGTGGGCGCAAGAAGTAAGGGACTTTTGCTGAACTGAGTAAGGTCACTGATGAAGTTGTAGACAGGCCCATTGGAAGTACAAGCACTATCATGCCTCCTCCGAACATCCTTCCACACAAATGTTATTTTCCACAGAATCACTTCGACTTACCTGATAGCACCGACAGTGAAGTTGATATTCGTTGGATCTATGGCAATGTATTTAAGACATAAGTATGGTGGTCGGTAGATACATTGTCTCGGGTCTTACGGATGGAATCGAATTGAGATGCTTAATTGCCGAGTCTAGTCCTCATCAAACGGGTCGTGATTATATCATTGAGAGCGTCCGAGTCAATGCCTACATCAAATTGATATCCGAGAGAGTCCCTGCCTCCATCGTTCCCGAGCCATCAGCTAGAACCGTTATGCCGAACAAAGCAAGGTCCTGTCCTTGATACATCGTTACGTACGCAATGCGTCGATAGCTGCTCGCATTTACAACCAAGATTGGCTCCAAGACGAGACAATCGAGCGTTGGTCGTAATTGACTTGCGATACCCTCATAGGAGCGTAGCGGCATTATAGTGACATGTTTAGGCATGTTGTCTCGCACACTTCTGCGGTCTGGATATATTTGTCCATGGGTACGAGAGCCACTAGCCATGAAATGGATAAGAGGAAATTTCCTCGATATTTCATTAATCTCGGTGTGGATTAAATGTCCGCGAAGTCTCAAAACCCCTTCTAATGTGTCGAGATTCAAAATCGATACGTAGTCTGTCGTATGTACTCGAAACGGAGGGTATTTAACAGGTGACTGCAGCGAGGCCCAGGTCCATGATGGGGCAACCCATCCTGATGAAGAGTTTGACGAAAGAGATTGCACAAAATAGCCAAGTTGTTGGACTAAATTTGTCTTCCAGAGGCCATAGAAATACTTGTCATGAAATATATTTCGAAATAAATCGGCTATTCCTTCCATCGCTAGAAGTTTATCGCTGGCCTTCGTGAGCTTGCATTCTGTATATCGTTCTATCAGTCCCTGCCACCTCCGCGTGACTTCAAGTCCTTGCTCTGGTCCTGATCTTCTGTCCACGGGATCAGTGATTATCGATAGATCAATGGTTTTGGACGAAATTGAACCTGGTATGCCGTCTGGATATGTTTCACATCTTTGGTCAACGAAACACTCCCAAAACACCTGCTCCTCGGCGAAATAAAGAAGCCTGGGACAAAGGAGGCGTTCTTGAAATACCCAGCCGCGTTTCATGAGTTCGCTGTCAAGTATTTGCCGTTTCATATACCCTAGGTCAATGGCGTAATACTCCTTTAAAGGTGCTGCTTTGTTCAATCCGGTGCGAACGAGCGAAGGTTGAAGATCCTCGACATTTCTGGTACGAAATAACCCCCCATCAGGATCACCTGATGCAACTGCCGCCAGATTACAAAGAGCATTAGAATGGACGCGCCGCATGGTTCTGGATTCGCGATCCCAGTCCTCGCTGCAGTTCTGGACGATACAAAGAGCATCAATCCAGAGGAATCTCACTGAAAACTTCCGTGCAACTGAGATTGCATCTTGAAACGTACGTGGAAGGGTCATAATTGGAAGACCATCCTGGAAAGAGCGTAGATTCTCCTTTAGGAGTCGGACTTTGACGGCGTTACCCCATCTATAGCTCAATGTTATGTATGTGGGCGGTGACTGGAGGTTTCTAGGAAGTGACACAATCTTCCAAACGCCCTTGCCTTCATCGCCAATGTCTATTAGCCGGGTAGGCCACCAAGCCTCTTTGTCCTGAAGCTTGCGACATACTGGGTGGCGATCACAACAATTTTCGATCCAGTGCAGGGCGAGTTGAAGGGCAGATGCTGACGACGCCCCGGGTTCTCCATAAGCATATGTTGAAGCCGCATCTAAGCATTTGGCCGATTGAACTAACGACTATAAGTATAGAATCTCAAAGAGGAACTTGCATCACGGACCATCTCGAGGACACAAGTTGAAAGTTAGTACTTCCGAGCCATGTGGTACCCCGTAGTAGATATTGAAATTATTCCAAATTGGCCGGTATTCGTAAAACCAAGGATCCCAGTCCGTGCCTGGGCTGTTACTCAGAGACCAACCCCGTCGCTTTATAATTTTCTTCGCGACATTACAAATAACGCACTTGCTCGAAATTGCGTCCATGAAGGTCTTTTGAGTCACATGGTGTGGTCCACAACGCTCTTCAGCAGAATCCGATGCTTCAAGCAGATCGAGACATAATGTCTGCTGGCAAGTTTCACAAAGAGTGGACAATGACATGTCTCAGGAGATTAGGGAGGGAAGATTAGTAAAGGGCGATAACTGGAATAGAACAACAGGGCCGTTGTCTCCAAGTGTATATCCATTTGAAAGTCTGCGTTGGTGCCTGATGTTATTGAGGCCTGATAAAATGCGGGGTTGTAGTCTGGCTCCTTTGGTAAATGTGCTATTTCTTGGCATGTCCCCTTTGGGATCTACTCAAGGCTGTCTTGCAAACATCAAAGTTAGCAGCATTAAAATATGGAATGTTAAGCCCCCTACATTTATTATGTCTACAATATTGTATCAATGGTATAAAGTGTTTAACTCTCTGTGCAAATCAAGGTAGGTTAGCTGTTATATTCTGCCTATTTAAGTAGATACTGATAAAGTCCGCATAGTAGACACCAGGCTGCCGATCTTCCATGTGTGACAGTTGCTCATATAGCGGAAGGCTCTCCATATGTTCCGTGGCACGAACGTCAGAGGCATGATCAGAAAACTCGAAAACCATGTGGATGTGGCTTTGGTCATGGTCGACAAGAAATACTTTAACGCTTCCATATGTTGCGAATTTATCGTGCTAAGTTTCTTTCGACAGTTCCCAAGCATGGCCAAGAAAAGGTCGCATGGTCAAGAACATCGATGAGTCTCTTCGATGTGATTAACATAGGCCCCTGGTATGCGGGGCTAGAAAAAAATAGTAATGGCAGCGAATTGCTTGTAGTCAATTACGACTCCCATTGTAAGGAAGTATCCAATTTTGAGTCGTGAACACAGATCTAACTGATTCTCCCACCAACCTTCCATTTTGGGTGTGGAGAGCATTAGCTTATAGCCCGTCATCATGGAAAATAATTACTCACGTAAATGCTATAGCTTGCAATTCATCAGTAGATATTGCAACGATTGGTTCAAGGGACTTTTGGCCCTCGGGCGTGACTCACAGCTTAGCGAGGAATCGAATCTGTAGCTGAAAGACAGAAACGAAAAACAATAAAGCCCTAGTTTATTGTCCTAATATTCTCAGCAAGTAAGATCTTGATGTTTAAACAGCTCGATGGAAGATTCCCTGTCTGTAAAACATATCTGCCCTCGGGTTTCGGGGATTTGCAGAGGTACCCTACTACAGGAACGGACTTAGGTTCCACGTAGAGGAAAGCATCTGCATAAGTCAATATCACGCAAAACTAAACTTATGGAAAGGAAAATTACCTTTAGAAACAGGAAATTTTACGTATCAAGATCCTGGATACTGATCTTATTATCGCTAGGAGCTGCGAGTCTCAGCTGAGGATCCATTAGATGGCCTTCCTGTATAGCGCCACCCAACATCCTACTAATGACCGTCGGATCTACGAGCTTGATATGAGACGCGACAATACATATCCGAGTTTGGTATTAGACACCTTGATGATACTCTGATATCTAAGGATTGTTGGCCACGCAAAAAACGGGCATTGCCATCATAATGCAACACTTCCAAACACATATACCATACTTAGCCACTCATGTTACTAGCGACTTTGCTTCGTTGAATGCTCCAGTATCTCAGCGGGATGTGCCTTTTATTCATGATAAAGCATTGAACTGGCAAAAAATCTTATCATCAACAATCATGAGGCGCAAAAAGTGCGAAGGATTTACATTGAACATTTTAGAATGGAGATATGATATGTGAGAAAAACTGCATGAAATTAATATTGTGGAGTACGCCTTAGTCCGAGCGGGCCTATCATAGAGAGCGAGGTTAAAATAAAGTCCGAGCATCAGGGATGTAGCAGTGATTAGTGCGAACTGGCCAATTAAATATTTTATCTTGAAATGGGAACCCTGCTTAGTGTCAGACAAACAGACCATTTTCAACGTTTCCACTATTACAGGGCTATCCAATCCCCACCCTTATAACCATTGTATCCATTGTATTGGTTGCAAGCAGTCATGGCACATCAAGTTCAGGGGTTTAAAAGACGTTACCTCTGCCCTCGCTCGACTGAACTGTTCCAGCTTACAAGCTCTCACCGTCACGAAGAATCTCAGGCGGCACGAATGACCATGTATTCAGCAGTTGGCAATCCCGAGGTGCTGGCACAACATGAGCATGGCATAGGGCATACGACAAGCCACCCTGCGAACAATCGAATCGGACAGAATAGTCAAGACGCTATCGACAAAGACACAGGCCAGACTGAGCTGCTGGACAAGTCTAAACAATGGGACTTAAACATCAACCAGATCCCACTACGATCTCAATCGACATTCATAGTCCCCCCCCGCGGACATCCGACACGACAATGGTGGCACAGAATCGGTCTACCTGGGCTGGTCGTTCTTACCGTCGGCACGGGTGTCATTATATTTTCCGTTGCGCTAATTATCTTTCTATGGCATGGAGCTGATGAGGCAAGGAGACGTGATGATCGAAGTGAATTCTGGGATAGGATTGTCTTTCGCGATTGGTCCACACGACTCGTCACAATCTGTTCCGCCGCAATTCGAGTATCAATGGGTTTCCAGATCGGACTTGCCGCAGCGGCTATGGCGTCTGTCATCCTTGAAACTACAGGAAGTCGATTCTCTGACGTGGCTATGCTGTCTATCCAAAGAGCCTCAAGTTCAAGTGCCGGCCCGTCGGATCTTCTCCCTACCGCTTGGCGACACTGCCTTGCAGGTCGCTCCTCCGGTCTGCTCTACTTTGTTATGCTTGCGTTGGCGTTTGCTATTGCATTGATTTCGACTTTTACTTCGACAATCCTTCTCTTCGACTTTGGCCAAGACCAAATCTCGGGCCGGATAGCTACGAATATCAAAGCTGTTGGCTTTGATACATCGGAGATCTTCCCTTTCAATGGCATCTCGTATTGGAAGTCAAGACCGATGGCCCATTGGCGCTTTGCCGAGTCTCGTCCAGAGGAAATTGAAACAGGCCGACGCACTGGAAATGCTGTTGATACGGGTGATGTCTACCGGGCCATGCTTCCATTTGACAGCCCCCAAGACAGAACTACTCTTGAGTATTACGCTGGACCGGCTGTCGTCATCAACCAGCGAACTGCCTGTTTCGCACCCACGTTGGACGATGTGGAACTCGTTTACAATTTGAATGATGGCTCTGCCACTGGTGGCTTGTATCTCAAAGCCAACGCTGCCGTCGATAATCAGACTGATTTCATCGGAAGCGATGAGACAAAGCTTGGAAACATAACCTGCCGAATTCATAATGCATGGCTTACCACAAACTCCACCCTCTTACCAATCTCTCTATGCAGCAGCGTGGCGAATACTGTACCCATCAAGAACGGTACCAAGAACCCACTCTCTGGCTGGGCGTATGGCTTCAATTCGGTACTACTCGTCAGCTCGGGTTCAGCTTTGAACGGGATTACTCCTGCCAACAGTACAAAGACTCAAGAATCGAAGACACCGAAAATACCAAAAGAGTTAGACAACTTGACATTCCACGAAGATGGACCTTGGACAATGGCCCAGACAGTTGAAGGTGCTGAAGTATTCAATGCCACTATCTGCTATATCAGCCAGAACCTACCACACAGGTACAATGTCACCATGACCGGTCGAGCTGTTCCCTCCGAACCCAAGTTACTATCTGACTGGTCAGCTTTGATGACCAACGAGAATGGCACGAGCATTATACAGCAGCTGGGCGTTGGTATCTCTCCCGACAACACGACGGGACGCGGCATCTTAGACCTCCAAGTTCGCTCTGGCCCGGACTTCTGGGCAGATCCGGACGATGGAGGACAGGTGCAAAAGGCATACCGCTTGCTCTGGTCCACAATCATTGAATTCTCTGCCCTCGGGAGCTGGAGCTTTGCAGGCAGAATTATGAACGACGAGTTCCTGACACAAATCATTTGGCCAACCCACCCCGAACACGCAGCTGTGTTTCAGAATATCCTTCGTCTCACCGGCGATCCAGCACAAGCGATGCAAGCAGTTGTATTCCGCTTTTATCAGATGTTATACTACGACTGGCTGCCCAACTTTGACCCTACGCGTGAAGTCACAACTATCCATTCGCAAGATGTCCTCATCCCGCAACAGTGGAGGGGTTTTGTCGTGGTTATAGCTATCATAATTGCGCACTTTACCGTGACTGCTCTCACGTTGGCACTGTTTGCGCGGCGAACCCGTTCTTCACTTTTGGGCAATGCTTGGCAGGCTATCTCGCAAGTAATTTCTCCTGATACTCAAGATATTATCCGCGCAGCAGGCAGTGAAGGTATGAAGGATAAGGATGTGGAGCTTCTGGCGAGGTCAACAGGTCGAGACAGAGAAGTGATCGCTTTATCGAGTGGTGTTGATAATGGTAGGATGGAACTGCGTGTACGTTAGGTGTTAGAAGGATAAGGATTATGCAGATTGTCTTAGATGGTGAAATTCGGGATGTATAAATAAAATCCTAACAGGCTCTGAGCAGGTGACTATTTGCCGGACTGGCTGATCAAGTTAGCAAGCTTGGAAAAAATGTCGTTGGTGATTGTACCAAGACTTTCTAAAGTCTTAACTTTTAGTTAAAAGCGAACCTTTAGAGTAAATAAGAGGATAACTATCGTTAATGAATAGCTAAGAATACATTTTCTTTTCCCATCATAATAGCCGCTCCGTTAGCATTTCTTCCACGCTTACGTGAGACCACAAGCCAAGCTAACGGGCGCATCATACTAATCCGCCATTGCGATTGGTTGCATCCATCTCGGAACGGGAATAAACTCCGCGCAGCAACGGTCATTGGTGGCCCCTCGCTTACTTAACTCACATCTATCTTGATAACAACATCAATTCGTTCACGCCTACGTGGCGTAGATCTTGCAATACCAGGACCAAGGCCACTACCTGGGTCTCCTCTTTGAACCAAGACCAGCATTCATTGTGATACCATTCATTTCTTCGCCATGGCTCTGCTCGTCTCAATATCACACCTTACGGGACTCATAGCCATTCTCACTATCTTCTATGTGGTGTCCAAGGTCTTGTACAACCTCTTCTTTCATCCACTCCGCGCCTATCCAGGCCCCTTTCTCAATCGCATCTCCATCCTACCCTTCCTCTACTGGCTCTCTAACGGCACCTTGCCCTACCGCATCGCCGACCTACATGCCCGCTACGGACGGGTAGTCCGTATTGCTCCAAACGAGCTGGCCTTCGCAGACCCAAGGGCCTGGCGCGACATCTATAGCCGTCAGGGTGGCGGACGCTTAGAGTGTGCCCATGACATGGAATACTACAACGGCACCAGACAGTCTCAAGCTTCTATTATTGCTTGCGAGCGTGAGGAGCACGATGCCATACGTAAAAAGATGAACATCGGCTTTAGCGACCACGCTCTCAAGACCCAAGAGCCTGTAATCCAGCGATACATCGACTTACTTGTTCAAAGACTTATCGCTCAATCATCCAATGGCCAATCTGTCAATCTTCGCGACTGGGTCGCCTATACTACGTTCGACTTGATTGGCAAACTAACCTTTGGCTCCGACTTTGGGTGCTTGGAAAGCAATACCTATCATTCCTGGATCCGGCTCATCATTGGGCATGTCAAAGGTCTTGCAACCCTCTTCGCCCTGAGTCGCCTGGGAATACTTGCCGTCTTAACGGCTCTGATGACTAAATTCGGTGTTGGGAACGATAAGCGCCAACTTCACTTACAACTTACGGAGGAGAAGACAAAGCAACGCCTAGCTCTCAAAGCCGACCATCTTGGCTTTCTCGACGGACTTGTTAATTCCGACATCCCATTCGAGCAGCTAAAAAGGAATGCGGCACTACTCATCGTCGCTGGAAGCGAAACAACAGCCACACTTCTCACTGGCGCCTTATTCCTCGTCGCTACACATCCAGAGGTTTATGAGAAGCTTCAGACTGAGGTTCGCACCCGCTTCACGTCCACCAGCGAGATAAACTTCAAAACTGTCAACGAGTTACCGTATATGCTCGCTGTTCTCAACGAAACACTCCGCCACTATCCGCCCGTTGCAGTCGCCTCCCCACGTCGAGTCGACCAATCTGGCACTCAAATCGCTGGGTACGACGTTCCGGTTGGTACGACCGTCGGTGTGTGGCAATGGGCTCTATACCACGACCCAGAATTATTCGCCGACCCGCACTGTTTTGACCCAGATCGGTTCTATGATCGAACCAATAGCAAATATGCCAACGATTGTCTCAGCGCCGTGAAACCTTTCCTTATCGGCCCTCGTAATTGCCTCGGGCAGAACTTGGCCATTCTTGAGATGCGAGCTATTCTTGCCCGATTAATTTGGGAATTTGATATTGTGGTCAGTGACGAGAGTCGTGGGTGGCTCACGGACCAGCCAAACTACCTTTTGTGGGATAAGCCCGACCTGAATGTTTATTTAACGCGAGTTCGACGATGATAACACATTTGAGCATACCTTAATGACAGCTCTCGCTCAGCCAAAATTGACTTTGAAACCATTATAACCCTCTAGTTGTCGACTTCATCTCCAAGAACATATTTAATAGGGAATCTTGATATTACCGGACCTGGATCTTAGGGTAGCTAGATCACATACCAATACGTATTAGCGCTTTGGGATCTACGATGCCCCACCTCCTTGAGGCCGCGGGTGCTTCCGTTGCTACCTTTATGAATTTGTAATTCATAAGATGAACGCGGATAAACGTCGAGACTTCTCATCACTTTCAATCTGGACTGTACCACAAGTACTATGAAATAATTGGGTCAAAGGGTCGGATCGGAAGCACCGGGGACTCTGAGGAGATAGGACATCCCGATCCGAGCCTTGCTGAACTCAATTCAACGCTGATGAGCTAGATTCTGGGGCGGACAACCGTTCCGCGGGTAATTCCGAAATATCTGAAGGCCACTCAATGAACTTATAACATGGTTTGACTCTTTTCTAAAAAGGTCTTGGAAATTCAAATCTCTCTGAACACTGACATTACCAATCACTCTTATTCCACAAAGCAACAATTCAATATGGCACCACTTACTATTGGCGGTTTGGAAATCCCTTGGATTGACACTCTGAAACCGGAGGACTCCACGAGCATGGCACCTTACAACAAGCAAACCCGGCGTACGGACGTCTTACCCAAGGGTTGGCAGAAAGAGCCCGGAAAACGTGTCCTCGAATGCGATATTATTTACGATCAAAATATTGAGATCTTCCTCAGAGATGGCACCAAAGTAAGCAGATACTGCGATGTTCATTCGAGATAACCAGCATTCATACGTGTCTATAGATTTACGGTGACATATTGCGACCCGTTACAAGCGAGAAAGTTCCCGCTATCTTGGCGTTCAGCCCATTCGGCAAAGGCGGACATGGTATGACTCTAGTAATGGAACTTGGAATTCTCAGTATTTACTGACAGTCAATCAGGCTTTTACATCTACGAAAATTCTCCATTCAGACTCGGCATCCGCCAGGATGCAACCTCAGGCCTGGAGAAGTTTGAATCGTTGGTTGTACTGTTAACGTAAATTCAGTTTGAGTTCTAACTACCATTTCCCAGTCCCGATCCCGCAGAATGGGCACCTCGAGGCTATGCCGTTGTGAACATAGATATCAGAGGAACTTGGGAGTCTGAAGGCAACCTGTATATCGAAGGGTCCCAGCCAGGTAATTATCAAACATCTGGAGTCCAATTGAGCGATACTAACGAGACCGGAACAACCCAGGTATTGATGCATATGACGCCATTGAGTACATTGCTAAGCAGGAATGGTGCAATGGTGGCATCACCATGGCTGGCAACTCTTGGCTTGCTACAACGCAGTGGTCCGCAGCGATCCAGAAACCTCCATCCCTCAAATGCATTGCACCTTGGGAAGGGTTTACTGATAAATACAGAGACGTTGCCTGCCGAGGAGGCGTTCCCAAGAAAGACTTCGTTGGATTTATCTTCAACAAGACGATCAGGGGTCGCCAGCAGCGTGAAGACCTGGTCAAGGCCTTAGACCAGTGGCCGCTGATGAATGCCTTCTGGGAAGACAAGTCATTGGATACTAGCTCTATTGAGATACCTATTTATGCACTGGCTAGTTATTGTTCTGGTATCCACGTGGCGGGGTCGATTCGTGGATTTAATGCGGCGAAATCCAAAAACAAATGGCTTCGCATCCACCCAACTCAAGAATGGTACGACTTATACCTGAAAGAGGCTAATGATGAACTCCAGAAGTTCTTTGATCGGTATCTCAAGGGAATTGAGAATGGCTGGGAAAAGACACCTTCTGTTCGCGTCTCGGTTCTTACCTACGGTGATAGAAACGGCCCGGTAAGTTCCTTCCAGATGAAAGTTTCTTCTAAGCTTGTACAGGACTATTGGAGAAGCTTCCCAAGATTAATCAACACTCAAGAGTGAGGATTCCTGGCTAACGCACACTAGCAACCAGTGGTCAATCTTCCATTCACCGAATACCCACCAAAGAGTACCGAATACCGAAGGTTATACCTCACGGGTTCGAAGACACTTTCTGCCGATGCTCCAACCAGTACCTCGCAGGTTGATTATCAGTCTGACAATTTGCGTGCGACGCCAGCCGATTTTACCTACATCTTCCCTGAGAAGACCAGAGTCATGGGGCACAGCAAGGTGAAGCTGTGGCTATCTTGCAACGAGGGTGACGATATGGACATCTACATCTCTCTACGTAAAGCCGACAGAAACGGGAAGGTCCTCGAGCATATCAATGTTCCCTGGTCTGCGCTACCAGATCACGTGAGCTCGCAAGAGGATGTGCCCAACTCGAACACGATTAAAGTAAGTAGTGCGCCCTTCATAGCTCGAAATCATCCTGACTGATCGTCTAGCACCTCGGACCCTCGGGTGTGCTTAGGGTGTCCCACCGTGAGCAGGATCCCAAGAGGTCTACTGAGGCAATTCCTTGGCATCCACATACCAGGGAGGAGAAGGTTCCACCTGGAACGATTGTTCCAGTGGAAATTGGCATATGGCCCATGGGAATCCAATTTGAACAAGGTGAAGGACTGGTACTTCGTGTCCAAGGCTTTTTAGACCAATGTGTTGAGTTCCCTCAGCATATTGATGGGACACCCCAGAATCTGAACAAGGGTAAGCATATCATTCATGTCGGTGGCAAGCACGACTCCGTCCTCAGCATTCCTGTTGTGCCAGTTTAGGAACCAGGTTTCAACTAGTCCGGTAGACATTAGTCAGATAGAATATTGATCGACATATCCGTACTCCAGTCCTCCCAACGTTTATGGAATCAACCCTTTGAGACTATTCCTTGTGCGGCTTGGAAACCAGGCGCACTGTTCGTTCTCGACGTTTGGGATCCATGTGTCGTCTATCTTGTCATATTTGTTTCACTTACGATCGCGTTACGAACCAAGACTCTGGAACTATCCTACGTGGATGGTATGGTTTGTCATCGCGTCCGGGCTGTGGTTCCATTTCGCTACTGTGTCGCCATCCTTGTTGATAGGATGATGAGTGTATCTGGACTAGTACAAAGTATTTGTGAGAATGGTAGCAGGAGACAAAAGACATCACTATTTAATATACGTACAAACCATACGCTGAATGTGACAACTACCGAAGAAAGTAGCATTCTATATAGCTATTAATTTTGATAGGTTGACATGTCCATGGCACTGTTTGCAATATCTCTCTCAATGTCCTTACATGGCTTGCCCCTCCAAGGGCATACGTCTTGCAGGCTTACACCCTTGTTTTCAAGAATCAATAGTTCCATAAACTACCCAGAGCTCTAGTGAGCCAACATTTTGCACCGCTATTTTCCCATGATTAACTAACATTTCACATGAAGCTGATCACAACTGGGCCGACTTAGCCGGCTTTGGACAGTGTAATTCTTTCTACAGCAACGTAGGATATCTACCTGTCGATTAGCTTTGGGTATATGAACCACCTCATAGGGTTACATACGCAGGAAACTGAAACGACGGTATATGGCCGTAGAAATCGGGGCCTTCTTGAGAAGCGACGGCCAGAAGAGCCAAGGATTCATCTGACAACGGTTCAAAAGACAGGATGGAAGTGTCGTCTGAGCCTGATGTTTGCATATTCAATGACCCTATATCGACAAACTCGTCGTCTCCAGGGATGTTGCTGAGCTGCAAGTCATCCAAAGAAGGCATCTGAACCTTCTCACCAATCTTCTGTAGTTCGTCTGTGGTGTACCAGGATCTCGTGCCAGCCTCCACACGATGATGCGGCGACGCTGTCAAAAGACGGAGTGCCGTGTGAAAGGATCGGCGGCATTTTGGTCCAAACACGCTCGGGTTGTGCGTCGCAGCCAGGATCATACAGGATATGGCCTTCATGAGTATCCTGTCAACAACAGGACCCCATAGACGGTTCAATCCCTCATTGCCTGAAGCAGCCATGGTACTGCCGTATTGTTCGACGACTGAATGAGCCAGTGAAATCAGATTTTGTGCTTGTTGGGTATCATTAGCCCATGCTAGAGGTGATCTCAAGCACCGAGAGTACGAAAACATTCTTGTGAAAGTCATACGCATGCGTAGAACATTTGTGACAACGGTCTGCGTTGTCTGCGGTGGAATCGCATCCAAATGGACAGGGAAGAGTTCAGCACATGTGACATGTTCTTCCATAGTCTTGACCCGAAAATTCAGGTAGTCTAGCCGTTCATTTGCGGCCTTGGCGGAAAGGCTCTGGTCTCTTGGTCCTGCGCTGAGGAGTTCGGAAAGTTCGGTTTGGATGCGATTGAGCTTGAGCGTAGTCGAAAGATATGGATGCTACAAATGGCGAGTGTTTTGTGAGTATCATAAAGTTTTAGGTGACATCTTGTACGATTAGATCCCACTTACGAGATTTTTAATTTCATCATCCACACCCATATCATGCAGTTGTAGACTGCCAGGAAAGTTGGTGAAAAGACTGCATCTCGTGTGGAGGTCGCATATGCAGGCAGTCAGTCTTTGAAGGTACTGAATGAAAGACGAGCTTTCATTGCAATCACGATGGGTCCTTGCTCCATTGATTCCTCGCTCCAGTGCTAATTGTGAGGCGAAATTCATCATACGCCATGCCTTGACAAACTGGTACCGGAGGCAATGATATATCGTCTACGTCTGTTAGTCAAAGAAGCAACCCGGACGCGTTTGAGGCGTGACGTACCAGCAGTATACTCATAATGATGTCTTCAATCAACGCACGATCTCTTTTCATCACTATGTCGGTGTTCCAGATGAGACGCGCTTCCAACTCCGAGCTTAGCGGCTTCTCTTCACTTTCCGTAACCAGCATGCCTATGGCTATTACTACCTTGCTGATCTCGATATCAACTAGATCTACTGCGATATCGTCAAGTCGCGCCGGATGCGAAGGCGAGGGAGCAGTGAAGAAAGCGTTCAACGTTATCTGGGCAATTTCGAGGTTAATACATGGGTAAATAGGATAGACAATTTCCTTGAAAGCCTCGTTGTATTGTAAAGCAGCGTCTTGACCGACTTCGAGAAGTGGCTGGGTCGCGGTGATTATGGTTGCTAAATTCTCATCGCTGTCGACTGCATCGAGAATCGGGACATCGTCGGCTTCGTTGGTGCTCGTGTCGTCTATGGCTAGAACTCCAGCCTCTTCCAAGATAGATTTTGCCGTGCTTAGTGAATGCAAGAAACTCGTATCATGTGTCTGGGCCGAGAACCTGTCATCCACCAGGGAAGGCCTCCGTCTTTTTAATGATGGGATGGCTGTTGTAGGGCCTACGACTCGGCTGGTGGATTTATGGATATCGTCGCAAATGTCTTTCATATTCGAGAGCAACTGCTGAAGCTCAACGTGGGCGTCTCGGGGACTACTATTGCGGGAACCGATTGATGGTTGTCTCTGACATGGGCCTGCCACTTTGAAGGTAGACCTATAGACATGAGTTAATCTGAAGCCCCAAGCCCAGAAACAGAATGTCAGCACCTACCGTGCATACGGCTGCGGTATATAGTCATTGTAATTGCAATCGACACTGAGTTCCGCACATCGATTGCAAGGGAGGCTGCCACTGCATTTGACCTTTCTTGTCTTGCATGATTCACTAAGTCCACAATTTAGCTTGCAGTGAGGGATAAATCGGAGCGACAGGTTGACGTACCAAGCAATCCTCGTGTAGCGCTCTCGTTTTCTGGTCCTTTGCGTGTCTTGATCCTGGTTATCTTGTTGTTGCATCGGTCGCTTCGCACGAGGCATGATGCTTGCTGCTTGATGACTGCAAAGTAGTAGAACAAGTCCAGAGGGTGCCGAGGCTTGAGCAGAACACAACAGGGTTTTAGCGACGATGATCCTCGGATCGCGAGTGCTGTAGGGCCTGAATTTACGATGCGGTGAGTCTGACTCTTTCTTGATCCGTCCGACAGCAGTCTCGAGGCGATATTGGGTTCAGGTATGCGTACAGATTACAATGCAGACAAACGACAAGAAGATATCTTGAGTGTGAAGAGATCTTAACAGTGGGTCACTTCGAGTTACAGAAATCTGGGGAACCCGGGGATCTCTGGGGTCCGGGGGCGGGGAAGTCTGTTTGACTCGTGATTTTTAAGCAGCTACGTGATTGGCTTTGTCTTCTAGCTCGCCAGGAACTTGCTTGAGCTCCTACCCGTCATACTTGCCGGCCCCATTTGGACGCTGTGGGCGGCGGGGTTATCGAATAATATTGTACGGTTGGGGTTCCAGCTGAGGGGCCAGGCTACGACGCTAGGAGGAGTTTGTCCCTAGAGCTTTCCTCAATTTGATTCAGTGGCGGGTGCTTACAGCGGTGACCCCGCATTTAGTGGGTAACCGAAATGAGAAACTGCGAATATTGCATGTGTCCTGTTAGGCCTGTAACGGAACTGGCCGCGGAACGACCAGACTCGGTTTTCGAGGTTGAATAGAGGGGGAGAAGGGGGTGTTCATCGTAGATCAATACACTTAGCATCAACAAGATTGTGTTTCTCTGCAGCCATCATGAATCTCTGTCAAGTTTCATTCGCAATCTTGCACTACAGGGTAGACCATTAGGCCTTGGTGAGCCAACCACTAAAGTGGATAGCATCAATGATAGAATTCAACACATTGTGAGCCAATCACGTATTCCCAGGTTTGTGGTAATACCTCCTGTGTACGGCTGGTGTGAGCTGGCGCTGGTGTTCACTTGCTGATGTCTGAGTGGTTCGCATGGTTTGTTGATGGCATTTCGCCATTGAAATCCTAACTGTTATGTCGGGTCAAACGAACTTATAGTTCCTCATCGACCTTCCCTGGATGGAACTCCCACGATCGCTTTCACATAAGTCCGCCCGTTATGACACGATAGGAAATATGCGCGAGCCGACATGTGGTCCCGGTGCAATAGATGCACCGGCACCCCAGCGGAGATCTCCGCGGAAGATGGAACCTTACAGGTATTCCGCGTGTAATAGAACTCCAAGTTCTGATCTAGAAGATCGTCAAGGAATGGACCGAGCCGAATTCTTTCAGCTATCAGAGCTCCAATGAAAAAATTAGACTCTGCGTTGTGACCTTAAGCCTTCAAAGACTTGGTACATCACGGGTCGAGGCGCCACCATAGTGTTATTACTTCTCTATTTACAATCCAAGAAATACTCAATCGCTGTTTGCCATAGACACTCCGTGTTAGAGCTACCCTATGACCATATTATCCTTTCAGCATGGATCCTGCGACAGCCAAGATACCTCCTCACAAGGACCTCACAATTGAGAATATCACCGAAAATGTCCACCTAACAAACTCGCTGACATCCTCTCCCCGGCTAAAATTTGTCCTGGAAAAACTGGTCTCACATCTCCACGACTTTGCCCGCGAAACTCGACTATCCTCTGAAGAATGGATGCAAGGCATTCAGTTTCTTACTGCTACTGGGCAGATTTGTACGGAAGTCAGACAGGAATTCATCTTACTCAGCGATATCTTGGGCCTTAGTCTCCTGGTTGACAGTATCGACCACCCGAAGCCCAAAGGGAGCACAGAGGGAACAGTCCTAGGACCATTCCACACTCATGATGCGGAACATATCGAGAATGGGTCCTTGATGTCCCAAGATACCAACGGCGAACCATTATTGGCTTTATGTACAGTCAAAGACATCAGGGGCAATCCGATTCCTGGTGTCAAGATCGACATCTGGGAGACAGATTCAAGCGGTCACTACGACGTGCAGTATGAGGATAGGGAGGGAGCAGACGGCCGGTGTATTCTTCTAAGCGACGATGATGGTAACTTCTGGTTCAAGGGAATTGTGCCAGTACCTTACCCCATACCTCACGACGGACCTGTTGGCCAACTGTTATTACGACTGAAACGGCATCCAATGCGACCAAGCCACATGCACTTCATGTTTGAGAAAGAGGGCTGGGACAAATTGATCACAGCCCTTTATTTGAAGAATGATCCCTATGAGACTTCGGATGCTGTATTTGGAGTAAAGGACTCCCTAATTGTTGAGCTCGGAGTCCTTGATAAGACCACAGCTGAAAGGTTCCCCGGAACAAAGGAAGGAATGAAGCTGCTCAAGTACGATTTTGTTCTCGTCTCTGATAAGGAGACTGCCGAGTTGAGGGATCGGAAGAGTAAGGTAGCTCTCGAGAACCAGGGTATGCGAGTCAAGCTTATTGATGGGTTGCCTGTTCCGGATGTCGACTAATCTTGAACTCAGGGTTCGGGTATTGCGAACTCATTAGTTATACTAGCTAAGCTTCTCACTTGAATATTTTAAGAAGACAAATAATGTTTGCCACGATTTCAACCCGATCAGTACGCCATTTTGTGAAAAATAAAATGGTGAGCGAATTGAGCACGCCAGAGGAAGGGCCTTTAGCAAAGGTTGTACCTTTCTGGTGTGTTATGGACCCAAAGTACAGGGATCGGAAAAGTTCAACGGGCAGTGCTTTAGTTGGCCAGTATTGAGTGAGCCGGAAACGGACGTTTCCGGTCTTGTTGATACTAATTTGTCAGACCTTAGCTTCTCACAAATGAGGAACCTCGGTAGAATTCCAAAGCTGAACAGTCGGGCAATCCGATCAATAGGCCGCACCAACATTGAAGTATTTAAGAACTATATCACACCGCTCGACGTGTCATCACTGTACTCTGCCCATGTACGGGAGACCCGAATGTCCACACAACCTACGAAAACCCAAGATGGAAGACTTTGTATATACAGCCACCGCTAGCCGTGTCATTTTCGGACATGGAACCTCATCAAAAGTGCGAGAGGAAATCGAAAGACAAAATTTGTCTGCTACGTTAGTCCTCTGCACACCACAGCAGATCGGGCAGGCAAAGACCATCCGCGAACTCCTTGGCGATCTTGCCGTTGGCATATTCTCGGACGCTACTATGCATACGCCAACAAATATCACCAAAGAAGCCATTGATATTGTTGAACGCCTCAAAGCTGATAGCATTGTGTCTATTGGTGGCGGAAGCACGATTGGATTGGGAAAAGCTGTTGCTTTCCGAACGAGATTGCCACACATCTGCATCCCCACGACTTACGCTGGGAGTGAAATGACTTCAATCCTAGGCGAGACGGCCAACGGGGTTAAAACTACAAAGCGAGATCCAAAGATCCAGCCAGGTATTGTCATCTATGACGTGGATCATACTTTGAGCTTGCCTCCTGAAATGAGTGCTACCAGTGGTCTAAATGCAATTGCCCACGCGGCCGAGGCTCTGTATGCTCCTGACACAAACCCAATTGTGAATCTCATTTCCAAGGAAGGAATAAGATCACTTTCAGTTGGTTTAGTCAGAATCATGCAGTCCAGCCGAGATCGTGAAGCACGAAGCTTAGCATTATACGGCGCGTGGCTTTGTGGAACATCCTTGGGGAGTACTGCCATGTCACTTCATCACAAATTATGTCACACGCTCGGCGGCTCCTTTAGCCTTCCTCATGCCGAAGTGCATGCCATTTTACTTCCACACACTCTTGCTTATAACAGTTCAGCTGTGCCTGAGGCGATGGAAGACTTGGCTGAAGTACTTCCAGAGGCAGAGGGAGATGCTATCAAGGGGATCGAAAGACTACTGGATCGTCTGGAGATCAAGCGAGCATTAAGCGCTTACGGTATGTTGGAGAGTGATATTCCAAAGGCCGCTGCACTTGCAGTAAAGAGTCAATATAGCAATCCGCGGACTATTGATGAAGAGTCCATTTGCAAGCTTTTGCAGAATGCATGGAGTGGAAGGCCAGCGAGTCGTGAAATATAGGATATAACTGCAACTACGGATCTCATGTCACAAATCAGATGTCAAACAGCGCGTGAGCGTGCGGAGGTATTCGAGATTGATAGTGGAAGATACGAGATAGGATCAATTAGAAATATGTGCCCATACTTCAGATTGACTCCATTATGCCTGTTATAGCACAAAATATCATGAGGAAGACTTTGGAATAAACTACGGTGCGCTGTAGGTACAGTTTTGAGCCATAATTCATTTATGTTTCTCTGAGCTTCGCTTGCGACATGCCTGTACTGTATCACCGCTGAAAATCTGTCAAGACTATCAGACCTCGGTGGCGGAACTCAGATAAGCGCTGGTTCTTTCCATCACGTGGGGATGTAAATCATCGGAGCGCTCCACGGAAACTAACAGATTGAGTTTTGGAAAATGCGGGGCTGTCTAAGCTGAAGGCGCTAGCTTCCGAGGAGTTTGCCTCAGCACATTTCATGTTAGGGATGGTCTGCAACATTTGTTGATCAAGTATATACCCTCACACAGAGCCAAGTATCGTTTTACCATGCAACATTTGAACTAGTACCATATTGTTCCTTTGTCATAACTCAGACGATTTGATCTAAGATGCATCTCTCAAACGAATCAGACCCGAAGGAAACGAATGTCGATGTACTCATTATTGGAGCCGGCCCTTCCGGGTAGGAATTATTCCCTTCCTCTGGCTGCTGTGCCACGAAAAATCAGCATGTTGACATTAACACTATGACAGGCTCATGCTCTCGACATGGTTAGCACGTCTTGGCATAAAGACCCGGATTATCGACAAGAGATTTTCAGCCATTAATTCTGGGTACGGTAACCTAGTTTACACGAAATCCAGGGACTCTAGCTAAGAGTGTCTCTAGCCAGGCGGATGGACTGCAGAGTCGGACATTTGAGGTCGGTATATACCTCAACTGAGATTGAATAACCTGCTAATTTCGAACAGATACTTGATTCTCTTGGAATTGGTCAAGATGTGTGGCGCGAGGCAAATCACATGCTTGAAATTCGGTTCTGGGTGAGTGTTGTCTTATTCATTCACACAAGCTGAATCCTTACTTACCAGATCAGAACCCTGACCAAGACGGCAAGCTGTATCGATCGGATAGAATGGTTGATACCATTCCTGGGCTCAGTCGCTTTCAGCAAGCGACCCTGCATCAAGGTATGTTCCCCGTATTATACGTGGTCCCTGAACCTGCCGTTGATTTTCGTTCTAGCTCGTATTGAAGACCATCTACTGGCATATATTGGGAGGCACAGTAACATCTCTGTTGAGAGAGGCATCATGCCGGAATCGATGAGTATCGACAAGCAGAAGATCGAAGATCCTGATCAATATGCGATATCCGTAGTGCTCCGTCATCTAGTCCTCGAGGCTGTTGAACAACCTGTAGTGGGTAGTGAAAACGGCTCCTCGATTCCCAACGGTCTTTTTAGGAGCAACTTGATTGCGGATCAAACTGATGTCCAGCTTTCAACTGCACGCCAGAATGCCGAATCTTGCACAGAAACCGTCCGCGCCAAATATGTTGTTGGCTGTGATGGTGCACATTCCTGGACACGACGCCAAATTGGAAGCATAATGGAAGGGGAACAGACTGATTTCGTTTGGTACTCATCCCCTCAGCTCCACGACTGATATACGAATACTGACTTGTCTTAGGGGTGTTCTCGACATTATCCCCATCACGGATTTTCGTAAGTTCGTGATGTCCGTGTTTGGGGGTGAAGATACTAAGACGATTTATTAGCGGATATAAGATACAGATGTGCAGTCCATTCAGCTACAGGCAGCCTTATGGTAATACCCCGTGAGGATGGATATGTCAGATTGTACATCCAACTCACTCAATCTGACTCGGACGGTAAACCAGTAAGACATTTCCTAGTACACCTACGTATGCCTTTTGGCTGACATTCACAGCTGGACCGCTTCAAAACCACACCAGAAACTCTTATCGAATCTGCACGAAACATTCTTGCTCCATATACACTCAGTTACAAGCATTGCCATTGGTGGACTGCATATCGTATCGGCCAGAGAGTTGGGTCCAAATTCTCAGCGGAGAACCGAGTGTTTCTGGCCGGCGACGCGGTACACACTCATAGCCCCAAGGCTGGTCAAGGCATGAACATTAGTATGCATGATAGTAAGGAGTCAGATTTGATTCTGTCCGAGATTGTGTAATAACAATGTGTATAGCATATAACCTCGGTTGGAAGTTGGCGCATGTTATCAAGGGTTGGGCGTCGCCTGAGCTTTTAAAAACCTATGGTACCGAGCGGCATAAGATTGCTAAAGAACTGATTGAGTTTGATCAGAAGTTCTCAAGACTATTCTCTGGCCGACCTGCAAAAGATCTCATGGATACCAATGGAGTGGACTTGAAGACTTTCAAGGCCGTTTTCGAGAAAGGCAATCTCTTCGCTAGTGGGTGTGCGGTTGAGTATCTCGCTAGCTTGATTGTCGCCAAGCCGGATAATGCGTCTGAAGCGAAAGACATGGCTGATTCCATAAACGACACTACTGACAAGATTTCAAGTTCCCTCACGAGTGTCACAGGAAGTCAGGGCTTGGCCAGCAATGTTCCCATCGGAATGAGAATGCCGAGCTACAAAGTGTTAAACCAAGCTGACGCAAGACCATGGCACTTGCAGGAGCTACTACCCAGCACCGGAGTATGGAGACTATTGGTTTTTGCAGGAGATATTCGAGACCAGACACAATTCTTCCGATACCAAAAGTTGGGTGCAGCACTAGACGCACCTAACTCTTTCCTTCAGAGATACACGGCTAGGGCTTCTACCGGACTACAACGCCTCGTAGAGGTCTTGACAATACATAGCGCCCCCCGTGTCGAGACTGAGCTAAGTCAGTTTCCTGAAGTCTTTCACCCTTTTTCTGAAGAGTATGGTTGGGATTATAACAAGATATTTGTCGATGACGACTCATATCATGAAGGCCATAGCAGGGCGTATGAGAATTATGGCATCGACAGAAAGACTGGATGTGTTATCATTGTAAGGCCAGATCAGTATGTAAGCTGGATTGGCGACCTTGAAGACGTGACGGCCATGGATGAATTCTTTTCGTCGTTTATGAAGAATCAAAACGTCCAAATTTAGTACTGATATTCCTGTGTTCGTTCAGAGGCGATGGACAAAATTGGAAATTGGTTCTACCAAATATGAGATACACTCTAGAAACATAAGAATTGACTTAGCTTTTGCAAAGCTATAGTGGCCCACAATGCCTTTTGATTCGGATTGTCAGAAATGAATGTCGCAGGGACGTCGGAAAGCACCTTGTCTTCCAAGACTTTCACTCGCTATGGCTTTCAGCTCTTTCCAGCTACGGGACCCAGATGGGTCGAGCCTATCTCCATGTCTTGTGTCAGGTACGTAGCTGAGAGATTCCTCACTGATTTGGTGTAGCGTGGGGTGCCGCGCTGTTGCAGTACCTAGAAGGCCCGTGGTCTAGCAGTCACTCAACCGTGTCCATCGGATTGTGTTATCTTGTGCGTATCTACTTATCTTGTTTCATCAACCATCAATTTGAGGTTAGAATGCCTCAAATAATCTAAGCAATCGAATCAGAGAAACAAACGCTGTTTAAAAGCATGAGTCACACGCAACGCTCAATAAGACGACGTACTTGCAAATTCGCGGTTGGTATGGAGCAACGTTATGTAGCAAGTGCGCACATGGTTGTCTTATGTTGCATCAACGACTCGTGACAAGTGTACCGAGGACGGTACACCACTGCAAATCTCGCCCAATCAACCCCTGTGTCGTTCATTTTTGCAAACACAATTATCATGAGGCCATGGTTTTTTCAGACTCCTCGTTTAGCATAGAACCTTATTGACATGAAACTAATTCATAAGACAACATCATCACACCGACAGTTGATTAAGAAACGGGTCCTTTCCCATGCATGATATCAGCCTGAGCGTCATTATAAGCTCCGATATGGATTTGACTGTCCTTCACCTAAGGTAATAATCATTTTTCCTTATCAATTGGAGCGTCTACGTGCATGGTGAACTCTTCTGTGGGATCGATGATGAACCAGCATGCTGCATTTCAATGAGTATCTATCCATCTTGAGGTATGAGAATGGACTTACCAAACAGAGCTAGGGCAGATATAACGAGTGGTGTAATCCACAGCATGCGGAACGACGAGACCAATGCCGCTTTGAGGCCCTCTGCACCAGCTTCAATGATGCGAGGGGTCACACCCGGTATGGCAGCGATGGCAGATTGGTTATGGGCATTCAAAGCTGTGATGAAGTCTCCTAAATGTTCCGGGTTAAGCCCCAGTGGCAGAGCCCGTTCTGCAATGTTTTTTGGCACGTTCTTTTTCATCTGCGAGTTGAAGACCGAGTTGATCACCGGGAGGATGATGCCACCGCCAAGTGTCCTAAGGCAAAGCAATGCACCGGTGCTGAGTGTGATGAGCTCTGGTGGGGCACTGAACTGAGCTGCGGTGGTGAGTGGCGTTACGACACTGCCGAGACCGAAGCCAATGGTAGAAGAAGCAACCCATATAACAGCAGAGCTTCCGGCATTGATAGAAGTCAATAGAGCTATAGACCTATTAGTATCGTTGCAGATGTCCGTGGGTGAGGCAAAATAAGGAATAAACATACCGAAAGCGACGGTGAAGCAAGTAAACCCCAAGAGAAGGGGCACACGAATAGCTTTCCATCGAGCGCTATACAATGCGACCAGCAATGCAGCAACTGTTGAGAACACAAAGGTAATAGAGAATCTAACACCGATATCCATGGGACTCAAACCGAAGAGCGAGCCGATCTCGGTTGGGAAGAAGGCGTTGACGGCGAAAAAGGCCGCTCCTTCCACTGATATGGCGAAAAGAGCAAGAGGGAAGTTACGACTCTTCTTAAAGAGCTGTTGATGGAATAAACCATCTGTCTTGACTTTCCATTCGTAGTAGATAATGAACATCAGAACAAGGGTACCGACGATGAAAGGGCCGAGGATGTGTCCATCACTCCAGGGATAGGGATTTTCGGACCACGTCAGCGCCATGACAAACAGAGTCAAGCCAACAGGAATAGCAAACATCCCGACCCAGTCAACTCTTTCAGACTTTTGCCTGAAACTAAGGGAAGCTTGCAGTACCCTCGGTGGCGGGTTGTAAAACAAGAAGGTGAGCAATGTGGCGAGGGCCGAAGCCCCCGCGCAGACATACCAGATGATTCGCCATCCCTGCAAATAATTCTGGCAAAGGTATGTCCCAGCGAGCAGGACTATGATCCCTGTCAATGAGAACATACCATTGATGCCGGCCTGAGAAATCGGGCGGTAGCGTCGTGGGACAATCTCCGACGCTACGGCAAAAAGAAGCGGTGTTGAGGCAAAAGAACAGCTAGCAATGACGTTGCCAGCTAACGCCATGCTCATATTGGTGGAACGCGATACTATGATGCTACCGATAAAGGCAGCTGAAGAACCCAGGAGCAGGGGAATTCTTCGACCCCAGAGATCAGCGAGTTGGGCGATGGGCGTCATGAATACGAGTGTGACTATGGCATTGGACTGTGGAAGCCAGATTGCTTTGGATGAGCCGCCAATATCGGCCGCCATGTATGATCCCACCTGAAAGCCTGAGATTAGCGCTTGTCGTCGATAGAAAAGGAGAGATGAGTGATGAGCTAACCAAGCCTGATGCCACGACTGTCATCATCGCCGCGAACGCCACGAGTTCAAGGGCCTGTAGAGAAAAACTGGTTAGGACTACCATGTATAACCTCTATGATTCGCTCATTGAAGGGAATGCTCACAATGTAGATAAGAACAAATTGCGACGTCAAGCCATGGTAATTATTGTCTTGGAAGGTCTCGACATCGTCAATGTATTCTACTGTGCCACGTTCGTCAGCGTGCTCGATTGTCGATGGCTCGACTTTCAATGGCTCGTCGTTTTTCGAGGTCATGGCGTCGTCAATGATGAATTATAATCCCATAAGTATGTCTCTTTGTGAGCTGCAATTAGGTCACTACGAGAAGCTAGCAGAAGGTATTAACGTTGATCATAAATAGATAAATAATGTGAGTCTATTGCCATATTATTCCTGTGTTCTACTTACTCCGCGGAAATTCCGCGAGTGTCCGTTACTTTCAACTACAAGATGTGGTTACCGCCACATGTGAGTTTGGTCTAATTTTCATGCATTCCAAATAGTTCCTGTAGTTGAGATTTGATCTGACCAGTTGAATAGCCCAACCGTCCCAGACCCCCATTACGAGAAGTTTTAGAAAGACAATTGACTGGTGTTAGTTACCTCTAGTGCTGGATGGACTGCCGGCCTTTAATACCGAGACGTTGGATGAAGGCGGGGGATTGTCGCTAGTCAATGCACTCCCAGTCGTGGCGTTGGGGCTAATGACAGTTCCCCATGGGGTATGACCCTATGAAATGCAGGGTGTGGAGGTGCTCCGATGGCATGGTAAAGGTAAGCTTTGTCACAAGCTAAGCTATACGGCTTTTATTGTAGTCCAAGCATTATTAATTGGCACAATGACAGTTATATGCAAACCGTGAGCCTTGAATTTAAACTGGCAGGAAGTAGTTACTTTTACAAAGCTCTCGGGGAACACGTAGGCAGTTCCAACATAAGATCCATGTCTCGAAGAAGGGTGCTCATTGCATCTACACTCTCACTCTCCCCGTGGCTTGAGGAAAATAATCTGTATTAGAGTTCAGAAATATAGGCATTGCTGCCCTTGTGGCTATTCATAATCTCTACATGGTATTTCAGATCTTGTATTGCCACGGCTCGAGTCGCTAAGACCGGCAGGTAGCATCCCAAATCTACCTAAGTTACCACCGTGGCTTTTTACAAATTGACATTGGTATTACTTGGTATTCAACAGCAGCAGTGATCTCGGCGCGCTACATAATATTCGAGCAATTGTAGGAACTCGATCAGGGCCGCGCTGTTTCCCAGGGGAGTTCTGGGCTTCGAATAGGTAGCCTGTATCTGTCATCGTGTCATCACTCGCATAAATTGCACGCGATTGGTTACCAAGCTCACTCTAAAGCTAGTTGAGAATTGGAGCGCAATTTCGAGGATGTTATATCCGGTAAGTCGAATAAGCAGGGTCAAGCGATAACTGAATCGTTATCATAGCACTCAGTAAAGGAAACGGGGCCGACAATCCCATGGTGATTGAACTAATGGAAGGCTAAGGTCTACTTACCAAGCATACAGACTTTGATTTCATCTGAAATGTAAAAGACATCAAGCATCAAAGTTCAGTAGCTGCTTGATTACTGTCTCTAGGCACATCGACCAGACTTGGAGGACTTCAATTCCGCGCACAATTCGAGGAATGGTTGACCAAGAACGACACCTTGTGAAGAATAAAACCAATTACAAGTGACCAAGGTGCTGGGCATTGTAACAAAGACACTAAGCTAACTCCGCATCTTATCCAAGTTCGTTCGAAGGTAGAGCGGAAGGGCCGCGGAGCATAGCACGAGTTGCCATCCAAGGCACAACACACTGATCCCACCACCCGAAGGGAGTGTGCCGGTTTGAGTGACATCTCCAAACATCCATACCCACATCGTCGAGGCCACCACACAGGTTTAGTAACGGTGCAAAGTACGCAAAAGCATGGAGAATTGAATGCACTTTTCTTCATTAGAGGTAAATTATCTCTACATAAATATCAACATGAATGCGTGTGTTGCTAGTAGAAGGTTCGATTATAGATTCGAAACTCCGACCCAGTTAAGCATTGTAAGTCAAAAGTTGTGTCAGAGGGGGGTATGCATCTGGTGTCCACCATCAATGGTGTCTTAGGATTAGGCTTGGGGTAGCAGGATCCATACACATGTGATGGTAGGCTCAATACGTTTTTTGTAACATTCAATCTTGTTTGGCTCTTTTTACTGTAATCCGAAACACCTTAGAGTACATACGCGGCCTTTGGCGAAAGCTGAAGAATTGGATCAACTCCAGTTTGCCTTGAATCTCACGCAGGCGGAATCGCCCATTTTCCACAAATTGCAAATGAAACCTCAGGGCTGGGTGCGGCATGGAACAGCCTGTCCCGTCTCATAATAGTGCAAGAAGTAATTTGGTAGAATGAATTGGACGCGAATGGCTCGTTCCGATCGTTGCAGTCTGGCTATTGCAGGCCGTTTGCACATGGTTTCTCATGGAACGTTCCGCGGAGACAAACAATCAGCACGGAATTCAACAGACGATCTGGTTACGTTAGGGCGTATATTTGGGTCTCGAAAGTCGCAAATAGGCTTAACCACAAGCTCGGTATTGTACGGCATTATACCCATTCAGAAGAAATTATTGCTCTGTTGTTCTATCGATTCATCAATATTCTACCATGGCTCACCCAACTGTGGCGCATCTCCATGCTCTGCGATATGACCAGGGGAACTCAAAAAACTTATCTGAGACCACTGAGGAACGATATGGGCTCCATTCCGATTGGGAGAAGCATTACCCCGATGATGCAAGCCCACAGGGTCGTTGGCAGGGCGAGATCGACAATTTAGTGGTCTATGGCGAGATCCCCAAGGAAATCGACGGGACCTTCTACCGCATGATTTTGGACCCCTACATGCCACCTGACCCCAGGAATGGCTTCATTGAAGGTGACGGCAACGTTTGCGCAGTCCGTGTACAGGATGGCAATGTCTCGTTGAAAATGAAGTACGTGGATACAGAACGACATCTCCTTGAACGACAGGCTGGGCGCCGTCTTTTCGGAATCTACCGGAACCCTTTCACCAATGATCCAACGACCCGTTATGCAAACGACAGCACAGGAAATACGAATATCATCTATTATGGCGGAAATGTTCTAGCTTTGGCTGAGCGTGGTCTACCTTGGGCTATTGATCCCGATACGCTCGAGACCCGGCGCTACGATCCCTTCGCCGGGAAGGTCAAGACAAAGACATTCACTGCCCACCCAAAGTTCGACCCCAAGACGAACGAGCTCGTGGTTTATGGCCAGCAGGCCAAGGGCTTAGGTTCTACCGATTTCGTTATCTATCATCTCACTCCAGAGGGGGATGTCAAAGATGAGGTCTGGTATAACTTCCCTGAAATGAGATGGATTCACGATCTTTGGTTCACGGACGATTGGATCATCTTGTCAGCCATGCCGTTCTTCTATACCGGCGAAGAAGCGCTTAAAGCGGGATCACAGCATTGGGAGTTTGACCCAAAACGTCCTCAGGTCCTGATTGTCACTCCACGAAGGTCCGGTACCCCTGCGCACCCTGACTGGAAGGCTGGCGAGTACAGACAATACGAAGGAGAACTTGGAATTACAATTCACTGCGGTTCGGGTTGGCAAGACGAGAATGGTCTTTTGCAGTTGGAAAGTCCTTTCCATCGTTGGAATATCTTCTATTTCTGGAATCCTGAAGAATACAAGCCGCCAGAGATTGACGGGGAGTATGTTCGGTGGAGCATTGATCTAAGCCAACCGACCAATACCAAGATTCCGAAAGTGGAGGAGATTCTGTCGTCGTCGTTCACTGATTTCCCTGTTATTGACGATCGTTTCAACGGTAGCCGACAAAAGGTAACATATCTGTGCGTTGCAGATGCCCTAAGCGACAAACTGCCGAAAAACTTCCCCATCACGAACAACGTTGTCAAGATCAACACTGAAACAAATGAGTTACTGGTATGGGATGCTGGGGAGGGTGGTCGAGTTTCAGAGCCTTGCTTCATCCCACGATCTGAGGACGCCCCAGAAGGCGACGGGTACGTACTTTTCGCCACCACTCGCAAACAAGCTCCACGCGGAGAACTTGTGCTTCTGGACTCTAACGACTTCTCTCGACCTGTGGCGGTAATCCAAATGCCATTTAGTATGCGCGATCAGTTGCATGGAAACTGGGTACCAAACCCAAATCCTGGCCAGAAGCTCCCACCGCTATCAAGGCCCAACAAGTATGTTCAGCCAACTGGCGTTGGACCGTTGAATTACCTCTAGGGTCGTCAGGATGGGGTTTATTATCTTGTCAATATGTGGTATCCTGATTGGGAGTGAGGACCTTGTTTAGGATTAGGCAGAAATTGTGACTGAATTGAAGTATTTTCACGAATACGCGCATCAACAAAGAGAAACCTAAATCCGTAGGTCAATAGAACTGAAGCTCAAGACATGGTGAGGTATGATACGATACGTACAGAGATGTCAATGCGAACGTGGTCAAAATGGTCTACTATCCATGCTCTTCGGGTTTACCCTTACAACCAAGATGCCCGTTGGTGACGTCGAGCTCAAGGCAGGAGCTTGAATGCACTCAAGCCTTTTGCTCCAGGTCTCAGTATACCAAAAAGAAAAAAACTTCAAAACAGACTGGTCTCGTGGCTACGAAAGACGGCGGAACTCTCCGCTGATCCTGGATCCTCTTATCTTGTCGTTCCCAGCAAAGACGGGCTTTTTGAAGCGATCCACGCTCTAGTAGTATCTATCTAATCAACTAATCAGGGTGTTAATAATCTTGCATCGTAACTCGCTTTACTTAAGAAACCGTCAGTTGTTTGAGCTAAGCAGACAGGATCGGTCTGATAACGGCTATAGAAACATACCCTATACCACTCAAAACATTGGACCTTGACCTCTGGACTGACCACAAACGCTATCAAGGCAGTAATGTAAAGTATGAAGATCTCTTCTGGTATTTCTGGGGTAACCTAGATCAGCGTAGGTCATGGCGACGCTTCCCCCCGCGGTGGGACTCACAAGCCAAGGCACGGAATTGTCCGCGGAACACCTGCAGCATCATTTTGAGCTAACAACGCCCCTCGTGTGAGTGGCTACTCGACAGAGTACTGCACTAGACGGGCCGGCTACATTGATTAAATGATAGTTGCCTGAATGTCCCTCTACTCATGTATCTTGAAGGCAACACACTCGAAGTCCATCGCTATTTCTAGGTTCTGAAAATGACTGTGATTAATCCCACTACCGACCCTACGTCACAGATAAGTGCGTCCAGGATTCCCTTAATAATCAATGGCCAGCCGTTGGTCACCAAAGATTCCTTCCCTGTGAAGTCACCAATTTCGGGGGATGTGGTTTACGAGGGTAGTGCAGCGACCCTGTCGGAAGCCGATGCCGCGATAGAAGCGGCCAATGCAGCATTTCCGGCGTGGCGCGACACTCCAGCAGTAAAAAGGCGGGACATATTTCTTAAAGCTGCGGAGGTTCTGGAAAAGAGGAGGGATGAGCTCGCAAACTATATGATAGTAGAGACAGGAGCGACTTGTGCATGGGCCGACTTCAACATCTCGACAGCCAAGGATTTCCTTATTGATGTTGCTGGCAGGATTGCCTCCATCAGTGGCTTTATTCCAACGACCCAGAGTCCACATACTGGTGCTCTCGTCTTCAAAGAACCATTTGGTGTTGTTCTCGGTATCGCTCCCTGGTATGTGATTCTCTTTCGCCCATAACCCATGGCTTGCCGAGGGAAAGGACTAATAAGTTACACAAGGAATGCACCATATATCCTGGGGACTCGAGCCATAGCTTCTCCGGTCGCCGCTGGTAATACGGCCATTCTGAAGGGTTCAGAGCTGAGTCCCCATGTAATGTGGGGAATAGTTTCAGTCTTTGAAAAAGCTGGCCTTCCACCTGGCGTCCTGAACTTCATTACCCATGCGCCCAAAGACGCAGCAGCTGTTACAGAGCACTTGATCGCTCATCCACATATCAAGAAGATCAATTTCACTGGTAGTACGACAGTTGGTCGCATCATTGGCCAGTTAGCTGGCAAATACATTAAGCCGGTGCTTTTAGAGCTTGGTGGCAAGGCGCCCGCTATCATCTGGGAAGATGCTGATTTGGAGACCGCGGTGACACAGTGCGCCTTGGGCTCATTTCTGAACTCCGGTCAGATTTGCATGTCTACAGAGCGCATCATCGTTCACAGAAAAATCAAGACCGATTTCGAAACGAAGCTCAAAGAAAAGCTCCACCAACTCTTCGACCCTGAAGCAGATGCACCTGTACTTATCCAGCCAGCTGCTGTGGAAAAGAACGCTAAACTCGTCACCGATGCTCTATCTAAGGGCGCCGAGTTAATACATGGCGATCTTGCTGATTTGCAGGGCACCCGTATGCGACCGGTAGTTTTGTCAGGTGTGACCAAGGATGCGGACATTTACAGGACTGAGAGCTTCGGTGCTAGTGTGTCGATATATACAGTTGAGACTGAAGCAGAGGCGATAGTGTTAGCGAATGATACCGAATACGGGCTCTCAACCGCGGTATTCACCAAGGATTTGGGCAGAGGGTTGAGAATCGCAAAGAGCATTGAGTCTGGTGCTGTTCATATCAATAGTATGACAGTGCATGATGAAAGCGCTCTACCGCACGGAGGGGTCAAGGCAAGTGGGTTTGGAAGATTCAATGGCTTTGCCATTGAGGAGTGGGTCAAGACGAAGACTGTCACCTACCAGATAGATAGTCTGTAGAAGACCAGGCTTGCCGCTGGTGGTTTTGAGCCAATGACAGTCATAATTACTTGTCAAACTGTCATGCTACCGTAGCCGTTGAGTCTCCTACGTCTGGCGATATCTCTTCTCAACATCACATAATCCACATGAAACTTACCACAGAAGGGCAAGTGATCTCTTATAGAAGTGTCATCAACAACCCCGAAATCCCAAGCTACTAATGTTCCGCAGCAGAAATTTTGAGATATACGAGGCTGGTGTCCTCTGTAGACTATGAATAGAATCAATCAAGAAATCTTTCCATGGTCTAATTCATGGAGACCCCAGATAACAGGATAGTAGGATTATATAGGAAGGTATGCGGAAAATAATAAAAGTCGAGAGGCAAACTTGAAAACAAATTTAGAGAGATTCATGTTCTTATTTTCGCTCTCATTCCAACCCGTACTTTCTAAACTAATACTACTTCGGCACAAACTTTCCTTGCGGGCCACCAAGTTGCGCGTCAAAAACGGCAGATGTGCCCTTCAAAACAAAATCTACAGCCTCGGCTAGTTTCCCAGGCAACTCCTCTGCCGAATATGTTCTAAAAACCCCTAGATCTCCACCTCCAGCCGCCTGCGCGATTCCGGCATAGTCCGGAGTGGGCGTAAAGCTGATGTTTAATGTTTCATTGTTGACCGTGGAAGCTGGACCATCAGGCCGCACCAGCAACAAGGAATTTCGTGGTGCATTCCAACCGTTGTTGTTTAGGACAATGGTGAGTATTGGGATGTTGTATCGCTTGGCAATCCAATAAACACTGGCGGGGAACGAAAACAGGTAGCTGCCATCGCCTACAATCTGGCAGATGAACTTTTTGGCTCCGGTATGATCGCTTGCGAGCTTGACTCCGAGCGCCTAGGAATATATTAGCTTAGTATGCACATGCACATTTCCATAGCCGAGATAATGGCAGATAAAAGTGTTGTAACGCTTGAAGGGCTGACAGTGGGTGTTCACTTACGGCGCCTCCACTCCAACCCAGTCCTCCGCCACCACAGTTGATCCAGGACCCTGGAATCGTGGCCTGAATCTGGTCGGCCACGATAGCTGTATTTGTGATGGCCTCTACGACGAAGATAGTGTCATCTGGTACGGCCTTACGTAGTTGGTTGGCCAAGTAGGCAGTGCCATAGTATCCATCGCTAGATGGCTGTGCAGCTGCTTCAAGCGCCTTGAGTCGTTCCTTGTGATCACTCTGCAGAAGTAGCCATCGTTCAGCATACTTCTCAGAGTCGAGTATGGCCTTGAGCGATGCGTTCGTGCTGATGTACTCATTAAGCTGAGCCACTGCCGTATACGCGTCTGCCCTGTAGCGTCTCTGAGCGTTAATGTAGAACACCGGCATGTTTTGCTTCAGAGGATCAACGTCGATATGGAAGATCCGAGCATCAGCTTTGGGTTTGCAACGGGTGGGGATCCACGGCACGTCGCAATCGAGGACTATGATAACGTCGGCTTCTCGAATACTATCATGTCCACCGTAGCCCGTACCAAGCCAGCCAGGGTGGTCGGCTAAACACACAGCATAGGTCAGTGTTGTGTCTTACACTACTTATAGAAGTCTTTTAGTAGTCGGACTAACCTGGAAAACACATTTCGCTACCCCCGGCGTCAAAGACACGCAATCCCTTGATCGAGTTGGCCAACTTGACTAGCTCTGCAGGAGCTCTCGGGTCCTTTCCGCTGAAACCCGTTACGATGAGAGGCTTTTCCGCGGAGGATGTCGCCTGCGAAATCTCCTCGACTGCCGTGGAAGTTAGTGCAGTCGGTTCAATTGGGCTCCAGTGTTGTTGGTCTATTTCGTAGGGCTCAATAGTGGCTTCGAGAACCTCCCTAGCAGCGCACAAGTAGACTGGGCCTTTAGGATCGCTTGTAGCAAAGCTCAAAGCTCGATTTACTATTTGCTGGTGTGATTGATTCTCTTAGCATTTGTTTGTCCAGTGACCAAGTGACTTATCGTCCGGGAGGTGTGCATACCTTGATATTTGCACCTGTGCGTATCTCCGAGGAGTACCTACAGTACTGTTCGACGATGGACTTTTGATTGTGTACGTCTTGAAGCCATTGGATATACTCTGTTCGGGATCCGAGTATCTCTCCCTCTATCGTGTAAGGAGATAGGCCAGCAAAAATCAACACCGGTGTCCTTCCACAGGACGAGTTATGTAAAGCACAGCCAAGTGCTTGGGTTCCTACGTCTACATGTACAATGACAGCTTGTGGTTTGCCTGTAACTCGAGCGAACCCGTCCGCCATTGACATGGCAACAAACTAGCACGTCTGTTAGTCCCCTCAACATGACCACCATTCAATTCTCGTGGGTATTTACCTCAGTGGGACATGTTATAATCTTAGGGAACCTGCCTTTGGGCTCTTCTTGGCCCTGCACAATGGCTTCAAGGACACCAGGATGGTCAGAGCCCAGATTACAGAAGCAGTGCGTGACGCCTGCATTCCACAAACTTTCGAAAAAGGCAGAAGCGGCGGTGTAAGGGCTACCCTGTGGCCTGGATGCTATCTGATCGCCCATTTTGTAAGCTTAGACGTTAGTTGATGGTATGTATGTGATGGAAATGAGTAACAATGGATACGAGGTTAGCGGGATATTTACGGGCTGGCTCGGAATCGATGTTCCGACCAGGGTTCCGAGAACACAGTGGCCAAGCTGGCCCAGTTATAGCTACAGCCAATAGAACCGTCGACACACCCAATAACTGATACCCGAATTAAGTGCCGATGTCCACAATAACCCCTCATAGCTAGCAACAGGAACGGGCAGGTAGTTCCAGGAAGCTAACGCAATTCCTCCGGTACACGTTCAAGTGATAGGCACCATTAATCTGTATTAGCAGTCCAGAGATACACAGGCCAGGCCTCAGCCGCATTCTTTCGAGGCTAGTATTTCGAGCTTCGGGCTAGGCGGCCAGTTCCGCGGAGCATACCGGTCATCTCGCCCCCAGCGCGGGGTTGTTTATTATGGCGCCGATCCCTCACTACGACGTAGTTATTTAACACGTAGAGGGGCCAAGGCGGTGGCGGATTTCTCGCTTACCCTAGATTTATAAACTACGCGAGAGTTAAAAGATACATAGCCTAACTATCATTAAAAGCAGTAGGTAGAAAAACACGGTATAACTAATAAAAAAAGAGCTATACACTCTTTTTAGACTATATATATAAAAACGAATATTGTCCAGACTAGCTGAAAGAAAAACGACCCTCATTAGCTTAGAGAGACTCATAATCACTACCAGAACCTCCCCGTCAAGGAATGTAAGACAAGGTCACTGGCTTGTCTCTGCCTATAATTAGCGAAGAACCAATGATTTTATAGGACGCGCTACTTATGTTTCCTTAAGGTGGTTAGCCACAGATTACCGACAAGCCACAAACTTCCCCCACAGCTCTCTTTTGCGCGCTAAATACAGTGCAACAACCATAACATCTAAAAGTTAGGTTGTAGGGCAAAACTGACATAGATGCATTATGACATAGCTACTAAGTACATATGGAAGTAAATCTGTGATTTCTTTAAAAAGTATCGCATAAATGCAGCAGGTCATTTGATATCCTTGACGCAAAAATTGAGAAACTTGTGAGGGATTTGCTAGTGATAGCTTTGAACAGGCTACTATCCTTCCGTAACTGTCCTACCTCGATTGCGCTAAGCTCTTTGATCCAGCGTCTAAGGTACCATGAGTAAGAAGAACACGTCGTTATTTAGCAAGACAACAGGTTGTGCAAAACAGTATCTTCACACTCGATGAGCCCTTCGCGGAACTTCCGCGCAAAAGCTAGAGATGTTGTTTGACGAGCGATGGTCCATTTACTCGCCAACTACAGCTAGTTCCAGGTCTACAGAACTTGCGTCCTCTGGTTAAACGCGGGGTAAAACAGCTAATGCTCTTGTAGTAGGCCATGGCTTGGAACTCCTATGAACCAGCTGGCACAAGGAGCCACTAATGACGGGAGATGACGCTTGCTTAGGCCCAAGGTCCGCGGAATCATCCACTCCGCCTTGACATATGAGTAAGATGATATGAAGTTGATCTCCGGCTTGACAGAAACAGAATTTGTGAATTTGAAACATGGCCGCGATTCTTGAGAAAATGTCGTCGTCTGCACACCAATTCAACTTGCAGTCACTTGCACAGCATGTGACATTCACCAATACTATAGCATCGATTGTTGCTCTCGTTGTGCTTAGGCAACTCCTTCTTATTTTATACGCCCTCTTTTTGGATCCTTTGAGAGACGTGCCTGGACCTTTCCTAGCACGCTTTACCAGATTATGGGAGCTCAGAGAAGCGTTGTCTGGTAAAATAGTCCAGACACTCCTCGATCTGCATAAGGAACATGGTTAGTGCTCCTCTTGCAACGCCTTGACGCAAGAGTAACCCATGTTAATCAGGTTACAGGACCCGTCGTACGCATTGCGCCCAACATGTACAGCTTCAGCCAGCCCGATGATTCTAAAATAATCTACACCACTGCTGCGAGTAAAACATTCACCAAGACTCACTTCTACAATACCAATGGCGACCCTAAGATGCCCAACATCTTTAACATGAAGGACGAGAAATTGCATTCCCAGAGGAAGAGGAGTCTCGCCAGCCTCTACAATATGTCAACCATGGTTCATTACGAGGAAGCAGTCAACACTATGAACTCGATTCTGATACGAAAGCTTGATCAGTTCGCCTCAAGCAACCAAGAATTTAACCTACCCGCTTTCATGCAATACTACGCCTTCGATGTGATTGGAAAAATCTCTGTATGTTCGACGTGCCCCATGCTTCTGCTGCAACAAAGGCTGACTCCATTCCTCAAGGTCAATAAGGAATTCGGAATGATGGAAAAGGAGGGAGATGTGGACGATTTCATTGATGTTACTAGGAAAGCGGTGCTCTACATGGGATTCGTCGGGCTATTTCCCGAGTTACATCCCTTTTTCCTCTGGTATAATAAGGTAAGGGGAGTGAGACACGCCGGTATAGCGATCGTATCTATAGCCAGAGAAAGCATAGAACGAGGCTTGAAGGGTGAAGATCGTGATGCGGATGCCACGAAGTCTGACCCCTTTCTCTCAAAGCTGGCCCGGCTGCTCGAATCGGGAAAGATCAACAACATCGAAGCAACTGACTCCATTGCATCCAACATTGCCGCCGGGTCCGACACAACGGCCATAACACTGAGTGCAGCCTTCTATTACCTCTACCGGAACCCCGATATCTTGGCGAAGTTGAGGGCAGAAATCGACCAGCGGAGTGATCCTGTGACATTCGAGGAATCTCAGACGATGCCCTATCTACAGGCTGTGATAAACGAGACGTTAAGAATCCACCCAGCGGTAGGATACTGTCTTCGCCGCGAGGTACCAGTAGGAGGGTCGGTTCTGGCTGGCAGACACTTTCCAGGAGGGGTATGTGGACATACCGATACTGTACTTCAATTTTGGATCAAGTATGCTAAACTTTCACAGACACACGTAGGAGTTAGTGGCTGGATCTTGCACCAAAACGAGAATGTCTCAGGGCCAGATGCAGCCGTGTTTCGTCCTGAACGGTGGCTTGAAGATGCCTCAAAGGAAAATACAAAGAGCGCAATGTCCTTCGCGGTAAGTCCAAGTGATTTCCTTTCTACCTACTCTCACCCTCTTCTTTCCCTGAAATTTCCTCTTTTGCTTCCACCTGTTGCGTCTACCTTGTTTTGAAAGACAAGAGGTAGCTGTTGTGGGTACGCGAGAAAGTGTTGGAGCGTCTTCGCTAACTCGATGTGCAAACAGTTTGGAGGTGGCACCAGAATATGCCTTGGCAAGAACATCAGCTTGTTAGAACTCAACAAGGTTATACCTCAAGTCGTCAGGAAGTTTGACCTTGTCTTCGACGGAAGCCCCTGGGAGCTGAACTGCCATTGGTTCGTCTGGCCCAAGTATAACGTTCGAATCCAACTGAGGCACAAGGATGAAGAAGTTTATGGAAAAGATGTGTCAAGCTTGTGAGGGCGATCAACTACGAGTGGCGGTCTGTAGGTTTTGATGTTTGTCTGAAATTTTGTGGTTGATCATTCTTGCATACATCGGAACAGAGGAGGAGGGTCTATATCTAAAAGATACTAGCTACTGTTCACACCAGCCAAATTGTTGGCTTTCGGTGTGCTTTGGTGAGCTTTAGATAGTGCCTTGATCAATTGAAGGTGGTATCGAGACGGAACATAGTAAATGTAAGAGGAGAATTCCACGAGCTCACCACACCTCGGGCAGTAAGAAAATTTTGTACGTGTTTAGTATTTCTAAATATTGCTATCATCCATCTGATTCTAAGTATTTCCTCTAGTTAGCTGCATCACTTACGTGGTTCAAGCCAGCTAGGTTAGGCGGTCTAAGCTCATATTAACTGTTTCTTAGGTCCTTACGAAAAATATTGAGGGAAAACGCCGCAAGTTCCAAAATCTTACCAGAGAAAACAGCTAACATCGTAGGGGACTATGGCCTAGACGTTATGGCTGGACAAGTTCGTCGTGCCCTAGAAGTCTTCCAGGAAAACATGATACGATACAAAGCCGATATTATCACTTGAAGCAACCATCATGAGTCAAGCCAACGCATGTCTATGATTTGATCACACCTTTGAAATTTCATTTCATGTTTTCTAGCTAGGGCTCCCTTCAGCTCAAAAGTATCCCAAATAGAAGAGGTACCTATGAGTCAACACCAATCGTCATTTCCACCTTCTGAAGCCCACGATGTTGATGTCGCGCATCAAGACCTTACCCTGTGCTGGGGTTTACTCGACCAAGCACCCGGTGATCGAAACAGCGAGCACAGAAGATGTGTGTCTAGTTAAAGTAGTATATGACGCAATCCTCACACATGGGCCTTGAGAAAGTCAAAGGCCCGCGAAACGATTGCAAAATTCTCGCTGCCTGGAGCCGCCCCTGCATCGAAACCATGGCCAGCCGCCTCAACGAGCTCAATCTGAGTCTCAACTCCAAGTTCGCTCAACTCGTCGTGAGCACGTTGTGATATGGAGTGCGGAACAAGAAAGTCTGCAGTTCCGTGAATGAAGTACGTAGGTGGGAAATTCTTGGTGAATAACGTCGCCGGGTCCACGCGGGTGTAGTCGCCGTCGGCAATCACTTCGCTCATGTGCTTACCCTGATGAAGGCGCTTGAACATCCACGCGACACGATAGTCGCCATAATTTGGTCCATTGGGCCCAAATGGTGAGGGACCGACGGTCGGTGGTGGAACATCCCCGTAGACCTTGTTGATAAAGTCGTCTTCGAGCGGCGGCGCAGGCTTGGTTGAGGCGGTGTGAAAAGCCTCATCCCGTAGGTATATCATGCCGAAGAGGTTCAGAATAGCCAGAGGCGGGTTCGGCAGCGAGGCCTAGATAAAAGACAGTGTAAGCCATGCGGCAAGTCGTACAGGGTTGAGAATACTCACAGTAAGGAGAGCCAACGTCCCACCGCACGAGTGGCCAAATATCACGACCCTTTTGGGATCAATATGGACATCTGCATCTCTTTCGAGCAAAGCGGGCAGTTCCGAAGTAGCCCATGTGTATGCGTCGCGCACGTCAGTGACCGGGCCATCGAAGGCGTTTATCGTGGGCGCAAGTCTATAGTTGGGGGAGACAACAACAAAGCCAAGTTCGGTGAGCTTGTTCGAATAATTCTTGTTCAGCATCTCCTTCGCCCCAATTGTGAAGCTTCCGCCGTGGATGTATAGGGCTGTGCTGCTGTAAGCAAATATGCGACGGGACTGATGTTCGGCAGATCACAAACCGAGAGGATGAGATCCATCAGAGCCACGCCCGCTGTAATAGACGTCGGCGGCGATCTTAGTAGCGGCGACCTCCTTGAAAATGTATTCCTTGTGCTCTGCCATGCTGAACTGTTGATGATCCTAGAAATCGTGATTTTTTACTGTGGTTTGTGAGCATTTTAAGCTAAAACTCTACTTGAGCAGCCAATTGAGCTTTTATTCCGGGCGGTTTGTAGGGGGCGTGCTTTGAAATACTTGGGTGGTAACTTGCGCTATTCCGGGATCGGCTCTTTTCCCCAATGGAACGGAACAGGTCCGCGGAAAGAATCTGAGCTGGCCTGAAGCTGCTGCAGTGGGGGCGGACTCGAGGCTGGATGTGTTCGGAGCATTCCCCTCAGAGTCCATTGATGAGTGTTGAATACCTACACGTGGCCATCGCCGCCGGAACGCTACATGATTCTTATAGCATACCACCTCTTTGTATCAGAAGTTTGCTAGTCAGCATTTGGGGTCGTATTTTTTGTTATGGGGACGTCTTTCAACCTGCGGTTCACAAAACGTTATTGGAACCCTTGCGAGCTCATTAGTTAGCTGATTAGGAGATATCTATGCCACAGCCAGTTCGCACAATTTGACAATCGCGTCGGCATGCCACTGTCAACGTGACTGGTCTTCCTGTAAATGTGACTGTATGGCATGCACATCTCCAACTCTGGCCAATTTTGTGAATATCATATTTAAAGTCCTTCCATGTGTAAGGCAGTGAAATGGTCCAAGTGATTATGCCACGATGCCTCCGTTGAGCGTCACGACCAATGTCTTGCTATCCGGTGTTTTTCACGATCTCACATTAATAGCTGAATATGTTTGTCACAAGCCAGCCATAATTAAAATGAAGGATGTTAAATAGTGCAGCAATCCAAACCAAGCTCGTATTTCATGCCGATTTATCGACTCTTTCCTGATGACAAACGAAGCTACAGGCTGCCCACATCATGACAGTCACATATATCCCAAGCGCATAATACTACCATATGCGAACTATTTACAACTGACTTTTAAGAAACTCCGGCTCAATGGGGTGAAACCTGTGGAAAACGCAGTTGGGGTCGTATTTAGCCTTGATGACGAATATTAGTAATGTCTTGACTTTAATCGCGGGCTCAAGCAAGTGTTGCATTACCTTTACCCGGCGCAGACGAGGGTAGCTTTCGCCCCAAACATCTTGAGGATTAACCTTTAGAGTCGTGCCATTTGCCGCATAACCCAGGTCCTGTCCTCCAAGTCTCTTCTCATATTCACGAATAAGTTCCTGGTTGTGCCGTAGCCACTCTTCAGCTCTGTCATCTACATCGGGCTTATCATGCCTGGAAATTTATCAGTGAATTTTTTTTGCTGTGCCGGTAGGGCTGACTTAATGTGCAGAGTATATAATAGAATTGTGACTTGGGCACTTGACTGGAAAACAGCTCAGCTCCTACAGTCTCAAGTTAGCCGTTTTGCTCTAGGAGGTATTGGAAACATTTCCAAACGCTCACGGGACGAAATCGGCAAGTATTGTGAAATTCAAATGCCACAATAGACTTCGCAGTTTCGGGGGTCGACGAATAGACCAGAAAGCTTTCCCACACTTCTTCCGCCATACCTGGCCACAAGTCTGTAACCAAGGGCGCGCTATTCATGACTCGCCGTGGTCCACCTATCAAGACATTGTCAAAACAATGGCTTAGGTCTGCGAGTGTCGCATGAGTCACGGTTTGGTCGCTGATTGCCTGGATGTTGTTTGTGAAATGTTGTATTCCAGTAGCGTATTGTTCCTGAGGCGCAATGCCAATCAAGTTCAGAGCGATCACAGCCTTTATAATTGTCAGAAGAGCCATACATAGGTTCATCGTGATTGGGTATTTACCTCGTTTGGAGGATGAGGCGAGCGCGTGTAGAGCATGAAACCCATGAGATAATCCTCTTGGCTACGATCTCTAGCCTGGAATTTCTGCGGCCGTTGTCAACTCTCTGCAGCGGGGAGTAAGGAAGTGATCATACCCGGAATGCTATCGTAAGGTGCTGTAACCCTCGCAGAGGTCAGCTTGAACTGCTATAAAGAACACGATTTTTCCACGATTTAAGCATAATAACCTTTGCTTACACGACTGCCTAATATTAAGCTTTTTAACCTGCATAAAGCT
>JAPERM010000118.1:0-30996 GCA_030411635.1 Fusarium sp. MBC 119
CCCCCCCCCCCCCTTTTTTTTTTCATGAAGAGCTTCTGGAAAGTGAATATGACAATACCAACTATGGTCATATCATAGTGAAGAATATGGTGCCGATATTGAGATATATTTTTGCTCCAAAGGGGGAGAACGACAGTGAAAGCAGTGATTTCGAAGGGAATAGCCACCGCTTGGCAGAGGAAGAAGTTCTAGCGGACCATGAACCCTAGAGTATCGTCCAACTATCCGCCAGCCTTCGAATAAACCCACCACTCTTGTGTATAAAGACCGACATAGAGCATAGTGCCAACAAGCATGCTTCTCGGCCTCCCAAGCATGCCTATTACTGATTGCGATAAACAGTCTAGTGCCAACAGAATCTCCAATTTTCTATTATTTTGTCTTTGCATGCTTCAGATGTTGTACATGCGAAGAAGCTTGCTAGATCGCCAGAATTCATGAACAGGATGAATATCTTGCTCTATCACTGAAGATTTCTTTCTACTAAACCTGGGATGTGTACAAGTAGCCGTCGATACGCGGTTTTTATCATGAATGATGTTAGATAAAGTGGAGAGTGTTTTAATGATTGTTGTATATGGTAGCTAGCCCGTCGAGGCAGCTGGACACAATCTGCGCTTGCCAAGCGTTTCAACGTTTTCTGAGAGGTATTATTCGCAGATTCTTCCAGACCTAAGATGCCCGTCTTTTGAAAAAAAGAAGGCATTTCTCCTTGGGTGTAATAATATAGCTCTCTAGCATTTCCATCGAGGCTTCAGTTGTGCTTGGGTGCAATCGGAGCTCGAATTGCCTCAACACAACACCTAAATAAAGGCGGAGCTGTAAATGCGCTAAGCTGCGACTGTTAGTGTAAACGAATCAACAAATGATATCAAGAAGACTAACTTAAGACCAATACATGATCTGTTCCCGGCAGAGAATGTCAGAAAGTTTTCCTTCATCGCGGGCGTCTCGTCTAACCACCTATTTGTAACTAGTTAACAGAATCCTAAGAATTCAAAGTATCAGATTATACCTTTCTGGCAAGAACTTTTCGCTCTCTGGGTAAACGTCTTTTTTTCTGTGCTGGGAGTAAGCTTGCATGCCAACTATAGTGCCAGCAGGCAAGTAAACCCCATTGATATCCATCCCTTCCTGCGGTACGATGCGTTCCAGAAGTGCCGGGAGGCTGGCATACTTGCGCATGCCCTCTTTGCAGACTGCGTTCAGGTACGGGCTGGTTTCTAAAGCATTGAGTATGTCCGGTGGAAGGCTGGAGCCCGTACTTCCTGGAATGATGCGACACAGTTCCTGGTAAAGTTTGGCTTGGATGTGCAGGTTATTTGCGACCTCGAAACAGATGCAAGAGGCTATGGTTGCAGTCGTATCGCTCCCTGCAGTCCTGAACTTTGGTTAGAGTTTATTTTACCACCACCCAAGAAACTTACATGATCTCAGAGAGTGACGCAACAATCTCTCCCTCGGTAAGCATCTCGTTTGGGTCATTCTCTCCGAAGTTACTGAGTGTTTCAACAATATCCACTGATCGAGATTCTAGGTTACCTGCCCCTCTTTCTTTTTTCCAATTTCTGAGAGCGTCCTTGGGGAACTATCTTCGGTCAGAGATATTCGTCACAGATATAGCTTCCAGTTAGAAGGGAAGTGAACGCTAAGTGATACCTTTTCACCATAAATAGCTCCCTGCTTCCATTTGAGCACTTTCTTCGGCAATAACAAGTCAGGCATACTGCCTATGAACGGGATATAGATATTCTCAATAGCCACATTAACTCGTCATGCACTATGTTCAAGATATGAGCCTTACCAGGAAGAACCATTTTGCTTGATCTTCGAGAATATCAATGAATCTAGATCCTTCGCTGGGCTCCTTGAGCATATCCAGTTTCCCGTTGAATGTGACATCGACTGCCACGAGACAAGTTAGTGTCTTGTGACACAGCCAGCTTAATAGGCAAACACACCTACAACGTCTAGAGTAAGATATCTCCAGTAGCGAAAAGCGTCCAAAGCTTCTCCTTGTTTGTCCGCTTCATCTAGCTTACAAATTAGTTCTCTCAGATGGTCGCAGATTCGGGGAGCAAAGGCCATCAGATTCTGTCGCGAGAAAGCTGGGAGATAACTCTTGCGGCGTTGATTTGCTTTCTTGACATCTCTCAGAGCAAGACATGGCCGCGAGCCGTCGATGATGGAGAATGTTTCATAGAATGGGCCCTTCATAACCTTCATATTCTTGTATATCTTACGAATCCCCTCAGTTTCGTTGGTAACAACTACGTTGGGGGCGATTTGGACAGTTGGACCTATCCACTGTCAGCCAGTTTTTCTTCAGATGTGGACGACACCTTCTCGTACCATATTTATGAAAGAGCGACTGAATCCAGTACATTCGCCTAGATTTAGCCTGCGCTATCGCCATGGGGATTGAGGAAACCTTGGCAAGCTTTGGTCCTGGGATTTTTGACCATGGTGATAGGTATATGCTCCAAGCTGCCTACTTCAGGTCAGTCATACATTATGAAGAGCTTTGATCGATCATCAGACTTGCCTCAATCACAAGGCCAGTCACCAGTACAAGAAAAGCTGAAGAAAGGAGCTTGATACTGAATTGGTTGCCATCCATGTCGAACTCCATTTTTCTAGGTATTTCGATGGCCCAATCAGGAGTGTGTCGAGTTAATATGTCGGTTTCTTCGTGATGGAATTTGACAAAGTGGCAAAGGTAATGGATTAGACATATTTCGATGTTCAGCGCAAGGACATTGGGCTTTATATCATCCATACTATTTGTCGATTTTTCACTGAGGGCCCGACTCTGCCTGCGTCACATCAGGGCAGAGCTCTCGCTGACAAAGCGGCGTTTTTCAGTTGGAGTCCTCTAAGTGTCACAGTCAGTCGTGCAGAAATATATATCCTTCTTTGCATAATTGTGCGCGTCATACTTACCTTGTAATTCCGTCCGCATATACGGAGCACATAAAAGGTTGCATTTTACTCAGTATTCCGTATATCCGGTTTCAAAGAGGGGCTCGTACGGTGAGGAGGAAGATCGGCAGGAAACTGATCCCGTCTTCATCCTACGTCTGGGGTCACTTGTCCAGCTGGCAAGGATCACAATGGCCTGTGTTGAGTGGAAATGAGGACTCACGAGATAAACAACGTGGAGTTGGCTCCATGGTAAAGTTTGTATATCCGCCCGTCTGTATACGTCACGCCGATCAGCAAGGTGTTCTTGGATCAGCCGGAAGTTGGCTGTTATTGATGTAGTGTCGCGCATTGGTTCTCATGCGTCCGGGGGGATGGGGGGTCCGAAATAATCACGTACACCAGACGTATTTCTTTTTGAGTTGCTAGCTTCGTAGCCAATCTTTTATTATACTGTTTGCCTATCACAAATCTGGGACTTCAGCGAAGAGGTGAAGATCATGGCTTGCTGATAATCGTTATTTTTAAAGAAACAGAATCTTGAATCGTGCTTGATATCCTCGTCGATAAAGGACAACATTTCATCGGATACGTGCTACTACAATTCTATTTACTCTTGTGCCTTTCAGAATCCTGCGAGGCGGACAATGCTGAAACCCAACCCACAGGCATATCAGTCCCAAATCAGAACTGGTTTGACACAAGTGCCCCGACGAATGTCACCCTCCATCTTGGAAAAATCTTTCCAAGAGTATTCTGTAATCAATTCATCGACCGGGAGACGACCTTGTTTCCAGAACTCGACAAGCGCAGGAAGAAACTTATGGTAACACATGAGCCTCAGTAAATTGACGAAGGGGATGTTTGGTTTGCTACGTGGACTCACTGAGCGTGGCACTGCAGAGCCTTGACTCACAGCGGAGTAAATTAATCCCCGTCCAATCCATGTCGACACCTCGATGCGGATGGGTTCGCCCTGAGGGGGGCTTGCAACCGACGCAACTCTAGCACCATTGGCGGATGCTTCGAACATGCCCTCTATAACTGCTCTTATGCCAGTTGTATCAAAGGCATGACTAGATCCATCCCCATTAGTCAAATGTCGTATTGCTCGAACTGCGTCTTCGTTGGAGGAGTTTATGGCATGAGTAGCTCCAAGCCTCTGGGCAAGACGGAGCTTCTCGTCGGATATATCCACGGCGATGATTTTGGTTGCGGGAGTCAGCTTTGCGGCAGCAATGATTCCAGCTAATCCAACTGACCCTGCACCGTATACTACCACTGAGCTGCCTACGGTGGGACTCAGTACGTTCAAGACTGTTCCAGCTCCAGTTTGGATACTGCAACCGAAAGGACAGAGAACGCTCAAGGGAAGGCCTTTGTCAATGCTGGTAGCACAGAATCCGTTGACAATAGATCTGCTGCTGAAGGAAGACTGGCCAAAGAATGTGTGCACATCTTGACCATCGGCGAGAGAGAAGGGGGTAGAGCAATCCGGGCGAGTTCCCCCAAAGATCAATCTAGGACCTTCTTCGCAATAGGCTGGGTGACCTTTGCGACACAGCGTACATGTCTCGCAGGCGGGGAAGCTGAGGAGAACATGATCACCCACCTGAACATGTTTGACTTGAGCGCCAACCTCTTCTACAATACCTGCCCCTTCGTGGCCGAGGATTATTGGCATCCGGACCGGAATCGTGCCCTAACTTTCTAGTCAGCTTGTCATCGAAAGATCTCGAGGCAGAGGCAATAACATTTTTGCTTGATAAATCAGTATGGCAAACTCCAGTTGCTACCATGCGAACCAAGATCTCGTCGGAGCGCACTTCCCCGAGGTATACCTCGCGGGGCTCAAAACCACCATTTGGAGCCGAGACCACAAGAGCTGTTGCAATCCTCTGCGGCCGAGTATCTGTCGATGACATTTTCTTCTGTCTTGACTCCACAAAGAAAAATGGAAGCAGCTATGACTGATGGAGTAGATACAGGCAGACCAGAAAAGACTTGAGTCCGCAGAAGTGTCAAATTCAACTTGGACAGACTCCAGATGCTTTCTAAGGGTTGCACTTTCCAGAAAGCCTGCAATGGGTGTCTTAAGGTAACCTTAAAGTTAAAGTTAGAACGAGTCATGTAAGTCCTCGTGATGTGAGGGGCCAAGAAAAAGCACCACACGATGTGACATGGCGCAAGGCACGAGTGAGAATGAAGGCTCTACACATCCGCATATTCGGAAATACAAGACGAAAGTGGTGTAGACTCTCTACTTTCGGAAACACGCGACGAAGCTGGTATTCCTCTCCGGTGCCAAAGAGCAAGAATTCGAGGTCATGGGTAAACTATAGAACTTAGGATTGAGGACTTTCGGTCTTCTCTTCGCCACTAATGATTCATCATCGATTGTCAGGCGCTTCCCCTAGCCAGAGAGGTGAGAACGCCGGGGGGCGGTGCTTAGCCCTTGACAAAACAAGATTAATGATTAGTGGCGATTGATGCGTTGCTTCTGCCAAGGTTACCGGGAGATTCTTAAACGAAACGCCGATTTGTCATTGATTGACAAATATGCTGTAACGGAAAAGTTGCAAAGTCCGTGGTACCGAATTGTTGGTGAAAGCATTGGAACTGAGAACTATCTTGAGGTTCCACGGCGGTATAAATCCATCCTGATATCTTGAAGACTGTCACTTCATCACCCGCTATCATTCAAGAAACTTCTTACTATTTACCCAAACAGCAACTGGCCTAACCTCCAAAACCTTTCCAGACCTTTTACTATGATGAGTGATGTATTTAACACGTCTTTCGGTAGCTTGAAGCCGCGCATGCTCATCAACGGCCAGGTATGTCCGATAGGGCCCAGACTTCTATGAACTGCGGACAAGGTCTCTAATATTCGGTTTTTATTTTTGATAGCTGGTCGGAGCCTCTGACAAAGGCACGTTTGCTCTCGTAAACCCGGCCACTGGTGAGAAGACAGTTTTGGGTACAGCAACTAGTAAACGTGAATCAATAATTCCGAGATCACTAACGCGTCGCTAGTTCCTGAAGCCTCCGAAGATGATGCCAACAGGGCAGTTGCTGCGGCGAAAGATGCATTCCCAGCTTGGGCTGCACTCGACCCTGCGAAACGTGGAGCGTTCTTAAGGAAATTGGCCTCTCTTATTAGAGAGCATGCGGATGAGCTGGCCCAGCTAGAGGCTGCCTCAATGGGCCGTCCTGTGCGCGACTACATCGACGCTATGCAAGCCTCGACATCATTTGATCACTACGCCGAAGCTTGGTCATCTATCCAAGGCCAATCGAGTCTCAACAGCCCTGGATACGTGGGCTTTACGTTCCGCCAGCCCTATGGAGTAGCGGCCACTATTATTCCCTGGAACGTTCCATTGCAAGCTTTTGTCAATAAGGTAGCGCCAGCTTTGATGACCGGCAATACGGTCGTGGTAAAGTCGAGCGAGAAGGCACCACTCACTTCTGCAAGAGTCGCTGAGTTGGTGATTGAGGCTGGCTTCCCTGCTGGTGTGCTGAATATCCTATCTGGACATGGTCTCCCGTCTGGCGCTGTTTTAGCTAAGCACATGGATGTTCGCGTCCTATCATTCACGGGCTCCGGGCCAACCGGCAGGTTGATTCAGGTCATGGCAGCCCAAACAAACCTAAAGAAGGTTATCCTTGAGCTTGGGGGGAAGTCACCTGCGATAGTTTTTGAAGATGCAGACATCGAGAAGGCAGTCGAAGCCACAGCACGCAGCATCCAGACCAATAGTGGTCAAGTTTGTATGGCGAACTCGAGAATCTACATCCAGAAGAGTATTGCGAGCAAGTTTCTGGCGACTTTCAACGAGAAACTTGGAAAGGTTAAACTAGGAAACCCAACCGATCAAGACGTGAACCATGGTCCCCAGGCAGATCAGAGGCAATACCAAACGATCCTCTCCTACATTGATAAAGGAAAGAAAACCGGATCTCTCCTACGCGGTGGAAACGGAAAGCTTGATGAAATGGGTGGTTATTTTATCGAACCCACCGTTTTCACAGATACGCCAGAGGATGCGGCAATCATGAAGGAAGAGATATTCGGCCCAGTTGTCAATATCAATACTTTCCAAGATGAAGAGGAAGTCATAGGCAAGGCAAATGACACCGAGTTCGGCCTTTATGCAGCAGTCTTCACCAAAGACATCAGCCGAACGATGAGGATTGCGAAAGCCCTGCAATCTGGCTTTGTGGCAGTGAACTGCTCTAGCCCAACTCTGGCCGAAGATCTTCCATTCGGAGGGTACAAGGTGTCTGGTCAAGGACGCGAAGGGTGGCTGCACAGCATGAATGAATTTCTGGAAACCAAGACAGTTTTTGTCAAGGTCGAGAACAGCTAGAACCTACGTACATGCTCCTCCAAGCACGCTGATTTCGAGGGTAGGTGTAGACTAGACTAGTCAAGCCAACCATTGCAATCGAACACATGAAATAAATAAACTGTAGTCGGCTGGCAAATCTGCGTGGCTTGTCTTTGTCCATCACGAGAGAGTTTATTCAGCAGAATCAGAGACATCCTTGCAAATATCAGACCACGGAATTTGCAATGACATTACAAATCCAGCTCAACAACTACCACACGTCCCTTTGGACCTCGAGTCTGAGATGCAAGATAAGCCCATCTTCATGATGTGGAGCTAGGAGGAAATTAGTATTGCGCTCTCCCAGGTGACACTCTCACCTAGTGGAGATGCACGGGTCACCAACGATCCAAGTTATGAGCAACGGGAGAGAAGGTAAAAAGGGGATGAAATCTTACTCCAAAGCTCGTGAGATGGAAAATAAAAGCCTCATTAGGTTTCCCACCAAAGATTATGTGTTCTGTCGGATTGTTCAGGATCCTTAGGGCTGTGTGAGATCTATACCCTAGCGGGTGCATTATTCGTAGCCATTCGCACGACTGAAGGAATAGCTTACTTCTTTTACCCATTTCGCCTTGAAACGTCGATCTAGACTGGAAAATCCGCAAAAACTGCTTTTGGAAAACCCCTAGTGCCTACCTCCCATGGTTTCCTTTACACTATGGACTAAATGTGAGAAAAGAGAGAGGGTTAGAAGACAGTACACTGCTGCTTCGGAAGATCAGCTTGCCAAATATACCGAAGCAAGAGCCGATTGCTTATTTCGGAATAATAGAAAGCTTCACTACGCATGGTTAGACTTACGGTTTCAAGACTAAGATATCCGGGGTTTGTGACGTGCGTCGACAGTCAGGTGTACGGGACATGGAATGCCTTGGGGCTGGTTCTGTTAGTCAACAACAAAACACATCCATGGATTGTAATCAGCTTAGTTAGTACATAATGCTGTAAACCTTGTCATAGTGAGGGGCAAAAGCCAAGAAAACAGTCTTGATGATCATCCCGGCAATTAGTATACAGTCCTGGGAGTACATGCGAGTGGCAAAAGCCAGAAATTAAGCTGTCGTAGACTTTAGACTAGCAAGGGTGAAGTGGCACGCTGGGGACCATCCAGCGGATATATTGCAACTTTGAGGTCTTCGTCTGATTCTCCTTTTTCGTGTTCGGAGTTGCCGAGGGGGAGCTCATTTCGAGTGATTACTCAGCGGACTTTTCATTGATTGATATTGTCTGCGAGCCGCCAGTTCCTCTGTCTGTATTTATTTTCACTTATTCGGCTGTTGAATTCTTACATGAAGTTTCATTATTACTTCTCAGTCATGAAGTTCATGAACTTCTTCCTTCTGTGCGAGGCTGCACTCGGCACTTCGGCTGGAATCCATTCAACACTAGAGCGTCCCAAGGTCAAAGTTCAAAATGGTACCGTGAGTGGTGTTTTCAACCGCCATTACCATCAACATCTATTCCTCGGTATTCCCTACGCAGCACCTCCCGTCGGAGACCTTCGACTTAACAAGCCGGCTCCCCCAAACCCTTGGGCTGGGACTAAAGATGCTCGTTCATACTCAGCCCAGTGCCTCGGCACGTCTGTCGGGCTGGCGGGTTTCAGCCAGAAAGAGTATATAGAGGCAATGAGTGAAGACTGTCTCTATCTCAACGTCGTTCGCCCTGCGGGCGTTAACAGACACCACGAGCTCCCCGTCTTGGTATGGATTCATGGTGGCGGATGGTTTGAGGGAAGTGCAAGCGATGGTAGGTACAACGGCACATTTCTTGTTTCAACCTCAGTAAAAATGGGAAAGCCTATTGTGTTTGTTAGCTTCAACCATCGACTTGGTGCTTTTGGATACCTTTCTGGGCAGGAAGTCCAGAGAAACGGCATCGCAAACCTGGGTTTACAGGATCAAAGACAGGCTTTGGCCTGGGTCCAAGAGAATATCTGTTCATTTGGAGGCGATCCGAAGAGAGTTACAGTCATGGGAGAGTCTGCAGGTGCCTTATCCATCGGCTTTCACTTGCTTGCCAAACAGGGGCGGGACGACGGCTTGTTCAGTGCTGCCATTGCTCAGAGTGGTAGTACTTTTACCCCCGCACTGAGTCGCAGTGCTGCGCAGCAACAGGCCGATTTCGAAGGGGTGCTCAACGCTACGGGCTGTGCACACTCGAAAGAAGCACTATCATGCCTCCGCGCCATCCCAGCCAGCACATTGAGGGAAGCGAGCAAAACTCTGCCACCTTCATTCACCCCAGACGGAGACCTAGTACCGAAATCGGCGCTGCGATCACTAAGAGATGGTAAATTCGTCCGTGTGCCTCTCTTGATTGGTACCACGAGGAATGAAGGCACGTCTTTCGTGCAACAAGCCTTGAAGGAACCATTGAACACTAGTGCAGATCTCGCGACATTCATACAGTCGACCTGGGGACTCGAGAAGATACCACGTCAGATACTCCAACGACTCGTCAAACTATATCAGAAGAACATCAAGTCACCTGAAGTTGGCTTAGGAACTGTTGCCTCGAACCCCAACTCCCAGCTTGGGGCACAGTACGGCGCTGCAACGCTATGGATGGGAGACATGATGTTTACGGCTGGCAGACGTCTACGCGAAGCCGCAGATAGACTAGCGCATCAAAGTGACCATGTACGTGTCCAATGGGGTCGAACAATGTTGTGTATTCGACGTATGCTCATTAGCCCATGAACGGTGAATTATACGGCGCTAGTGTTGAGCAGCTTGAGTTCCGTTAATGAAATCAACCCGCCTCAGTGTCGAATCAGAGGCGTGGAATCATGCCTGATTGTCATGTAGCTCTCATCTATGCTTGGAGTAAGCATTGGACACAACATTGCCAGGCTAACTGTAGAACCCAAGTCCTTACCAGATCAGAGTCTCATGGAGCATTGTGAAGAGATATACAGGCCAGGCTGTTGCCCAAAGAAGGGGAATATATTTACCCTGATGATGACGCTTCTCTCGCAACGATGATAGGTCAATCTAAGCAACTAAACTATCCGCCCAAGTCAGTTCATACTCTCTTCAATCTTCAATAGCACTATGTCAAGCTCTTCACCAACCACGTACAGGTTCAGTTACATAGTTGATCCCGACACCGGGACTTTGTAGACGTCGAAAAGCTTGCCATTCTCATACAACCCGTAGCTGCCTTTCTTCAGCGCTGACGAATGAGGCTGTACCCTAGCGATGAACATTAGCATAAGCTGGATCGTACAGGGCATAAATGTTGAACCAAATAACTTATCCCTTAGACTTTCCATCCCAAGAGCGCATGGTAATGCAAAGTGCATGCCGCTCGTCGTCCCAGCTTCCACGGAGGACGTCTACACCACTAGATAGGTCCACGTTTGTGACGAGTGGGTAATTCCCAAAATGATCGTCTACCCGCGGGCTGGCGTACATCTGTCTTAGGGTTAGGGTTTCAGTTCGGGGAATTTGTCCAAGAATACATCGTCAAGCATCTTGGAAAAACTACTCGCATCAAGTGCAAGAGAGATGTCTGACATGTTGTTGCGGCGAGTGTCCATTGGCAAAATTAGCACATGCTGTTCATCGACCTTTTGGGGAAAGGGAGGTATGAAAAATGTATCATGGCGGATTACCAAGACTAAAGATTCTATTGTTCTTGCGTCTGGAAGTTTGATGAATGATATGACGTCCCATCTCAACGTGTGCCTGAAAACTACTCGGGCTTTATACCGAGTTGAAGTAAGCCATCGGTTTGTTCCGCAATTTCCGACTCAATTGTGGGCTGCTACAGTGATGTCGGTCTCGGAATTTGTCAAGGGTCCGGTGATACGGAGCCTCGGACCGGACTGTCTCTGAACAGAAACGGTCTCGTTGTTTGACGTCCCTCGATTCTTGACCTTCAGCGCAACCTTTAATTTGAGAGCTACGGTGCTGTGTGAGGGGCGCCACTTTCAACCCCATGCCGACCCTGTGACCACGTAATAATAATAAGAAACCCAGGAAGCTCACATCAGCGCTGAATAGCGCAGTGACATTAACGCAATCGGCAATCTGCCGGTCCGTAAAGCGCGTTCCTTAGACCCATTGTTCTCACCGTGTGTTCTAAGCATGCTAAAAACAAGTAATAAGGGCAGAAGATACTTGGAAAAGGGTGAACGCTTAAGTAAATAGCCTTTGGACAGTGAGTTGGGCCAAATATGTTTATTTATGACTGAGTTATGTAGGTGAAGTGCGTCACGCAGCCACAATAAGGTTAATAATCTCTGCGAGGATAAGGCTTCCCTAAGAGTGATGCATATAATTTCAGAGCAGTGGTCCAGGACTAGAAACGTGCCTAAAATTCTAAAATAGCATAGAGGTGCAGAGTGTGATAAATACAACTTAAAAGCTTATATATTATTAATCTACCGAGAATGTGTCCTATACTACACAAGCTACTATTATATAGTAGAAGTAAGAAAGGGAGAAAGTATAATAGATTTTCTATTTTAACATATCTAGTATTTTATAACTTTTCTCAAAACTAATGTAATAAGTTGTTTCAATTTCTTTTAATTTAGATCATATTTGTAAAGAAAAACTTAAGAAAACTATTCATCTCTCTGGTTCTAAAATGCCTCCAGCTCTTGAATTTTCCTCTCGAGTTCAAACATTCTATGCATATTTTCGCTCCACACCTTACCTTCTGCTGACTCCATGATCTTCTGGACTTCTTCAAGCTCGCCTCGTAGTACGGCTTTCTGCGCGTCTCTCAACTCCGCTTCCCCTTCCGCCTCGTCTTCATACATGACCCAGCCCGACAGAGGCTGGATTCTGACAAGTTCCGGCACCGGCGTCTCAGATCCTTGACCTTGGGCCGAAGGCTCATTCTGAGTCTGAGCCTGGTTATGGGACCCGTCCTGACTGAATGGCAGCCCTTGAATACCAAAGGATCCAGCTAACATGATGCTATTGATCTTGTGACCATTGTCGTTGATGGTGACTGGTACAGACGCAAAGCCGACAGGGACACTATCAATGTCCACAGAAGGGTACGAAACCTTGTCAACGACTTTGGCTACAGAACGTCTTTTTGCCTCTCCCTTATCGTTCCAGAAGCAGAATGCCGTGATCCACCCCGTAATATAGTCAGTACCGCTACCTACGGGGTTCAATGTTGCAATGGTGTTCCAGAATCGGACAACTTTGGGGTCGTTGGGTTGTTCAAAGGATTTTATCATATGGTTCAGAATCGGCCGCAGCATTTCAGCAAACTGGGTAGGCTCGTCTCCGAGCTGTTCCAATCTGTCCAGTCTACCGAGAATATCCTGCCAATCTGAAATGTCGCCTAGCAGCGTCACAGAAGGAATTCCGCAAGTCAAGCCCATTGTGTAAGAAAAGTACTTTTGCATAGCGCCCATGAAGAGGATCGAGGCGACTACTCGGTCAGTATCAGTCGTGGTGGAGAAACTAGGCATGACCCAAGCGCCTAATTCGGGGTCTTTGACGTTCTTGCTGATGAGGCCCGCCATCCGTTCAGCGAGAGCGCCAAAGTTGACAGTGTGCACAGTGCCAGCTTCTATAACCTCAAGTTCTTTCTGGCCCTCGTGATCGACGAAGAAGGTGCGGAGATCTTCAGCGTTGGCATTGATGAAAAAGCTCAGCTGGGTGAGGATGGCGAACCACACATCTTCGGGGCGGATCGTAAGATGGTGGTGCTGACTGTAGGCGTGGTAGGCCGACCATACAAAGCCATTCTCGGATGGTGATATATGCTGTTCCTGCAGCAAGCGGCTGTTGAAAGAGGTTTGAATTATTTTTTGGCAGTGCCTGAAGTCTCGAGGAGAGGTTTCCTTCAAAAGATTTTCGGGTGATTCGACCCTGGGGCTTTTCCAGGGATTGGCTGGATGGTTGACGACGTTGAACGTAACAGGCATGATGTCTGGGTGTAATGTCTTTGGAGAATCGAAGATATGTAGAGGTTGAAACACTTTCGGGGGGGAGGAAGAGAGATGATCCTAATTTATATCTCAATTGTGGCTATAGAGTTGTGTATAAGCTGAGTGGCTTCATGCCAAGTTAGCTATGTGCGGGGTTGCTGCCTAATAAATCATGATCTACCTTACTCAGGGTTGTCTCATCGGGTAAAAAACGGAAAACGTCCAAGCCCAAGCTTGTTTGCGAATTCTGGGCACGGAAAAGGAGTTAATCATCTAAATCTTGCCTATAAATGTTTATAAGAGTAAAAGGCGACTAATAAAAACAAATAGATGAATGGCTTTAATAAGCTTTATTGAGGTATGCAGGCGCTGTGTATGATACCGGTGGAAAGCCTGATAAAAAGGTTATCGTGATATCTGGCCCACTTTAGGGTATGTTATATCGAAGGGTAGTCTTTTCTACCCAGGACGTTAACATTCAGATCTCATTCCATTTTTTTTCTTCGCTTTGCGCCTCTAGGCTCTCTATTAAACCGAGTGTCCTATTACACCTTTTAATATTTCCCCAATTAAGCTTGTCTTTGAGGTGTTGATCAATTTTGCAGCGGAGTTGCAACAAATATCACCTCGTAGCAATTGCTTTGCGGAAAATCCTTCACGCACTTGAGCACGTAAGTTTAATCCAACATAACACGAGAAACGCACAGAAAAAGAGAACTACAGAAGAGATCTATATATTTGAGAAGATGAACTGAACGTATAGAGGCCCCGAAGGCCCTAGAAGGAGGTTTGATGATAGGCCACACAGGTGGCTTCTTACGAACATATGCGCTAAACCGGATATGGATCAAATGGAGAATGGATCATGGACAACGCCACGCATTGAAACCTTCGGACGTGCCCCTCAACATGCCAATTTATCGATAATTTCAGCTTTGCACATCCACGGCCAAGACAGACAAATTTGCGACGACTAGACCTCCGCGCCTAGAAGGACCTAGCCCATCCTGAACAATGAGGTCCGCTTCGAGGCTAAGGAAACACAGAGAGCGGTTGGCTTGCGCAGCGTGTCGCCAGCGGAAGCTCAGGTGTGATAGGGAAAGCCCCTGTGGCAGCTGCGTTCGCAGAAGGGATGCTGCATCCTGCTCGTACGAATCACCTACCGACAATTTATCGCAAAATAATGAGCGCCAAGCTCAGGCTCAAGCACGTCTTGAGAATTTGGAGCGTCTCGTTGAGTTACTTGCGGGACAGCGCACAAGCACTGCAAGCGGAGTACAGGATGTGACCCCAGCTGCAACTTTAGCACAAGGTCCGAGCATGACGGAACATACGAATACATCATCTACTTCTCCTTCTGATCTATGCTACCAGCCTAGCAGCGGTACGACACACTGGTCAGCCATGCTAGACGATATTCAAGTCCTCAGGTCTACGCTCAACTCTTTTTCCGACCAGGGCGCAGATACTGGAGCTTACATCGCTCCTCAAGGAGAGGCCGGGGCCGAAGTGGCCGTCTTGTTTGGTGCAAGCATCTCCCATGGCCTGACTATCGAGGAAGTCCTCAACACTCATCTTCCCTCGCAAAGAGTCACAGACCGCTTGGTTTCCACATACTTCCGACTCCGGTTATATATCACTCCTTACATACACTCATCACAATTCCGAAGGCAGTATGATGCTTTTTGGAGAGACCCTAGCGCAGCGTCACCTCTCTGGATTTCCATGCTCTTTTCGATGCTTTACATGGCCGCCAACGCTTCCCGAACGGGTAGGGAAACCGACACACCTGGGAATGGATTCACAGTTGCTGCCGCCCAATGTCTCGCTCTGGGAGAGTATTTTCGCCCCAAAGTCTACGCTGTTGAAGCGCTCTTGATCTATGTTCAATCACAGTTCATCACTTGTCTTGAAATCTCTCCAGATATGGGATCCGTCCTTAGCATCCTTAGCCACGTTGCCACCGTTTCAGGTTATCACCGGGAGATAAGTGGCCCGGATCTAAGCCCATTCGCAAAGGAGATGCGTCGTAGGGCTTGGGCTCTTTTTGTTCAACTTGATCTCCTGGTCTCATTTCACCTGGGTCTTCCTCGTAGGATCCCCTTATCCGTGTCGGACACACAAATTCCGAGCAATCTTCTCGATTCCGATTTTGACGAGGACAGCGATCGGCTACCTCCCTCTCGACCTGATACTGAGTTGACGGGAGTGACCTTCTCTGTTCTAAAACATAGGTTCATGGCCATATTCGACAAAATCCTTCAACATGTATTAATGGCTCGTATACACGAGACAACAGATGCTGATATCGATTCTTTGGATGCCGAACTCAAAGATTTATACAAATCTCTGCCAGAAGTCTGTCGGCCTAGGTCAATTGCTGACTCGGTAATTGATCCCCCTGAGCTCATCGTCGCTCGTCTTTGCATCTCCTTTGTATACTACAAGTGCCTCTGCGTCTTACACCGACCACATGTGACCAAACTACGAGCTAAAAGTACGCAAGAAGGCTATACCGCATCACTCACTCTTGTTACCGATCTCTTGCATGTGTATGAGGAGTGTAAACCTAGAGGTCAGCTGGATACCGAAGAGTGGTTTGTGAAGAGTATCACTTGGCACGACTTCTTACTCGGTACCACCACTCTATGCCTGGTGGTTTATGCAACGATTCAGGGCACGCAAGGATTGCAGATTGACAGGTCTGGAACATTGGTGATATTGGAAACAGCCAGAACAGCCATTCAAGCCGAAAAGGCAGATGATGGGGTAAAAAGTCGTTCGAGAGTCCTATCCACTGTCGACGCTACTATTTTCCAGCTCAGGCGGCAAGAGAACAATGAAGACTTCACATCAATGGATGGCATATGTACTACTCCGTCCATCGACAACGAACAAATAACACAATCTGGGGTCGAGGGCTGGTTCTGGAATTTGGGTGAAGTTGACGGATCGAATGATACCAATTGGGACTATCTCAATGATTTCCTTGATGGATCTAATGGGCTCTAGGCTGGCCTAGAACCAACCACATTATGTTGGTGGTAGACAAATGGAGATATAGGAACGAATATTCGTTTCAATATTGGCTTTCGGTCGTCTGCACCATAACAAATGCAGCAAGTTCGATTAAATCTTACCATGGCTGAACTCCCTGCTGGGAAACGACTTTACCCACATCAGCATCCCTCGCCCCTTCCAAAACATCTCTAACCAGCGCGGCACCAATCGCAGGGTCAATGGCGCCTTGTTTCTGGTTCGTCTCTTGGCCGACACCGAGGCCAGTGGCCAGATAGCCAGGGCTGATAGCCCACACTTTGACGCCGTCCTCACCAAGTGTTCTGGTCCACTCCCTGGTCCTTAGGTTAGATCAAGTTCTAGGGCTATGTGCGTCGAATTTGTCCAGAAGGAGTGGTAGTGACATACCTCATCATCATGTTCATTCCAGTCTTGCTGCTTCGGTATGCAGGCACATCGATGTTGGTAACAGTCTTGGGCCATCCCTTAGACGGCCGATTGTTGACGGGAAAGTCGGGGTGTTCGGACGTGGTAAGAGAGGATGTACCGCTGGCGATGAAGATAAGACGAGGGTCGTCGGATTTAATTAATAATGATGCGAAAGTCCAGGTCATGACATGGGCTCCAGTGACATTAACATCGTATGTCTTGTTCCACATCTCTCTGGCCGTCATTTTCCCAGCATTTAGCTGCTGGTCAAACTGGGCACCTTCAGGGTCTCATCAGTATTGCGAACCTCATAAGTTTGGAGGTGTTTCAATTACCAGCGTTATTGATGAGCGCATCGAGTTTCCCAAATTTGGCTTTCACATAGTCAGAGGCAGAGGCTATCGACGCATCGTGCTCAACGTCGACCTGGATCGGGTGAAGATGGCTTTGAGGGAACTCTTCCTTCAGGCTCTTGACGGCTTCTTCGGCTTTGTGAATAGATCTGCCTCCAAGAAGGACTTCGTAAGATGCATTGGAGCCGCAAATGGCTTTGACGATCTGGAATCCGAGACCAGTGTTGGCACCAGTCACAAGCACGACTTTTCTTTCAGCCATCTTCTGAATGTGTTTGTGTGCGAGGTTTGATCGGATTTGACGTTTAGGTGTCGTGGTGTAGTGTTATTGAAGGAAGCGCACAATAAAATTGAAGCTACAAGCGCATCATGTATTTCAAGTCTTGTAATAAACATTTATACTTGAAATGCCGGTGTCATTGAAATCAGTATCGTCCACTAATCTCAGTGTCCGTACTCCATCGGGTCTTGTCCCCACAATTTCTCGGCCGTTAAATCCGGTCTTGATGATCGGGCGCCAACTGCTGTCTCGGCCGACAATCTCCGGCATATCCTGGTAGCAATGGCTTGACTTCGGGTTTGTTCTAGCCACGACTTTTGTTTTGCTTCAGCTATCACCATTTCTAAACTAAGTAAAATTCGCAGGATATGTCGACTTAGTGGCAATTGAATGCTCTCTATATAGTTACCTGGATAATGACTTTAAAGATGATTCAGACAACTCAGTTAGATATTGTTTGATCCGGAGCTGGCGTCGGCAGTTTGACTTCCTGCCGAGCCTTTTGGCACTCAGTCGAGTGACTAATGGAGGTCTAGATCATTTTTGGCAAAAGATACTCGTGACCTGTCGAACAGAGGCTGAGGAATTAAAAATTCAGATTTCCTCACCTTTCGTGTACCGTATATCAAAATTACTGGTTGGTATTTGAGGAATAGAGGACAAAATCTCTACTATATCCTGTCAGCAATGCCTAGCACGGGTGTAAAAACAAACACAAGACTGGAATTTGTGGGAGTTCGACGGATTTAGGGGTAAGTCAGTCTCATGTACTTTTTCCCCTCGAGGTCAGCCCATCCACATTGTCTGCAAGCCTCATTCTACTGGACCTCTTACACTGGAGCACGTGTAACAAGCTGCATAAATTCGGAGGCGGAGCAGAGGCTTGGCAGCAAATCAGGCTCTGCCAGTCTGCCTAGCTCAGCCTGATTTGAATGCGACCGTTGCTTTCACACGGTGAAGCGTAAACTGTCTTCTTCATTCTTCACGAAAAGTCCTCTACGCCGCTTGGCCTTACCTACTTGTTGTCCTCGTTTCCGTCCACGCGACTACCTACCAGCAATGGCAGAGATCCTGGGAATCATATCGAGCAGCATAACTGTTATTGAAGTAGCAGCCAAGCTAGGTTCGAGTACTCTCAGGCTAAAGCACCTTTGGAACGAAATACAAGACGTCCCAGCGACTATTCGACAATGCATCGAAGAGCTCGAGCTACTAGCCCCAGCCATCAGAGACATCGACAGCGATTTCCAACAAACAGATAACGTAGTGCAACTCAATAGTACTGCAAGACGAAGTCTCGAGAGTTGCCAACATACATTACATACGCTAGATGTGCTGATTAAAGATATGGAGAAGCAAATCAGCTCCGCTAAGAGGAGTAGGAGACTCGTGGCCCAAGTGAAAGTCAGGCTCAAAAAGGAGGTAATGGAGAAGCATCAACAACAACTCGACTCTACATTAAGGGCGCTTAATCTTTCGTACCAAATACATCTTGGGTTAGTTTCGTTATTAGCACTTTCATCTAGGAACATATCCCGCTAATGATACCAAGTGCGTTAATAAAGGCTCAGCCCGATATCATTATGTCCAAGTGGAAGGCTTGGCAGGAATCCGAATGTCGGGAAAGCTTTGCCAGTCATACAGTCAAAGAAAAGGATAGTGCAGAGTCAATTTCGGTCGCTAGCTGTCCCGCTGTAGCTGAGATACCTCCACTTTCAACCTCACCGCCCACGCCAAGTACCCTATCTTCGTGGCCTATTGCTAGGCCAATTAGCCGGAGAAAGGCTGGAATCTTGGGCAATCTGTTCTATCGTTTTTACGAAGTAGCCGGAGACGAAGCCCATACCGAAGACTTGGGGAAAACAAAAGGTTCGTGAAATTCTACCCATCTTCAGAGACCAGAGAATAAGAACGCTAATAGCCAGTACATATAGTCCATCAATTAATACTGCAAATGCCTTCGTGGCTAATGAAAGTGGGCTGGGACTTGCAAGCGTACCAATCAAGCTGCGGATGGAAGGTGCACTTGATAAATTGGAACACTCGCCCATCCGACGCCAAGATATTCCAATACATTAAGGACAACGAGGCTGACTTGGTACTTCGTGCTATCAAAAGTGGAGAAGCTTCAATCTATGATCGAGATGAGAAGGGTAACACTCTACTCCATGTAAGTCTATCTTTCAAAGTCGATGGCCCTTGATCATAAGACGCTCATTATAGAAAGTTAGCACTTTCGGCAGAGAATCTCGACATCGTTCAACTTCTGGGCCGTATAGGTCTATCTGTGGCCAGTATAGAACTAGCAAAGCTTACTGGCTATATCCACATCTGGTCTTGGTCACAGTGGGATGCAACAGGGGCAGTGGAAGTCAGCCGCATGTGGTTAGTGGAGAGTGACACCGCAGTCATGTTACAGTACGAGTCTTTTGAGTTATCGGAGACCCTCTCCAGACTATTATGGGGAGTTCGGAACTTCTGGAAGTTGGGATTCTCTTCTTGCGAAAAGATCCTGGGGATAGAGATCAATTGGCGACTTCTCGACCCAGCAATCCCTTTGGACATGTTAGGTCAGAAGGTCCTGACGTCTGTTCAGTTGCGAAGACATCTCATGCACGAAGATGGTACTCTGCACAAGCTTACATGGCAATACTTCCACGCCATTCTAAATCGAGCTTACAATCTAGAGGATTGGCGGACCCTCACAAAGAAGATGTTGAGAGGGACCCCACCGCTTCAAGTCGCTGCCCTTTTTCAGTGGAAATCATCGACTACCGCTAATCTTATCACATCTTTGTGGCGGCGACAATTCGCCATACGATCATTCGAACGGTGGATCTTGAAGGCGCTCAACATCTGGCTCGAAGACTTGGCAGAAGCAGGTATTGACTTGGAAGAGTATATGTTTTGGGAGATATTTGAGAGTCGTGCTGTATCTCTTTTTCGGAGACATGATGAAGATCCTACTGAGGATCCTAGTGATGAGACTGACGAGCAGTCATACAAGTGGTCTGATGACGACACGGATGATGGGGCACATGAGGAGGCTGACGACGGTTATGACGACAGTGACGACGGCGTCACTGAGGACGAGGTTGACGACGGCATTGATGATGAGATTGACTACGAGACAGTTGTTGGAGGCCGGAACGAAACCGTGCAGCAAATTGCTAGCGCGTGGTTGAAGTCTCATAGAGGGGTTCGCATACCAGAATCGGGGTCATCATCATTAGCAATTTTGATGTCTGGGAAAGCTGTTGATGACTGGCTCTTCTCCTGGGACCCGTGCGTTGAAGAACTTGTAGGTGAGTTCTGGGCCTCTCTTGAGTATCTTCACGTGGAGATGCCCGGAGCATGGGTGGGGGATGATGAGGAGAGCGAGAAAGAAGGGACTTCAGGATGTCAAATGCGTTGCTTCGACCGGTGTGGAGATTACTGCTGCAACCTCCAGGGGTTTAGAGAATGGGGAAGACGTTTTAATATAAATGTAGGGCACAGACTATCAAATGTGCGGGGGATGAGAGAGTGCAAAGCACACGAGGGGGTTAGTATAGCTCAATAATCGTACTTTTGCAAGGCAGCACTCCCGGATAGCCATTACGTATTGAACTTTCCTCGAATATCGTGGTCAAAATAACAAATTGACTGCAAAGACATGCCCTGTCTCCATTGATGCCGAGTGAAGAGATCCAGTTCTCTATCGCACCAATTCTTGTTCCTACCCGGTTCATCCATCCATCTATTCAGCACCGTTTCCTTTCTTTTTTATATGATCTTTACTAATATACGTACTCGAAATAATCATTCTCAAGGTCCGTCTTATCGCGTAGACCCATCTCCCAAGCTCTTTGTCGGTTTTCGGGGGTGTGAAGCTCCCGTCGAGACCTATTCCTCATCCAGAGCAGCACCCAGATACCGACGAGACTTGCGACCTGGATGGCAATGCAGCAGAACATCATTCCAACTCCAAGCCCGTAACGAGGTTCTTGGTTGGTTTTGAAGAAGAAGGGCCCAACGAAATTACCTAGACAATATCCGATCAGTAGCAACGCATTGGTCGTGATCTTTTTCGTGTGACCTGCTGTATTAGCAGTCGCGACTGACATACTCAATGTCCAGCTTGCAGTATAAGTGAATGAGATCCATAGGCATGCTAAGCGCCCATACGAGTCACTCTGCGGGAGAAGCCTGAGGCCTAGAGTACCGGCCAGAAAAGGAACCAGTCCAAGCAGCATGATCAAGATTCTAGAGTTCTTGAAAGTCGATGCTCCCCAACTGCAACGGTCAGTTTCTTCCTTGTCGAGAAAGGCTCCGCTACTCACCAGGCTAGTACACAAGCGACCAGTTGGACGCCACCAGAGGGCATTTGGTACAGCGTGGTGTCGAGGGTACTGAATCCAGCGCCTTTGATGATGAGACCTTGAAACTATGACAGTTAGACTTGGTTTGAAATACTTAAATGGGAGACTTACAGCAGATAAGCCGCCATTTGGGGAATTGCTCGTGAGAGCGAATAGGAACAAGAGCCAAGTTTTCAGGTCAATCATAGCTTCCCAAAATTGGCTCATCTTGAAATGCTTGTTCTCAATGCCAGTACCATTACCCTTGACTCTTGCCACCACCTGTGCACGCTCGTCTGCGCTGAGGAATTTGGCTCGCATTGGAGCGCCTGGAAGTAGAAACAAGAGGATGGTACCCCATGCTACAGTAATAGCACCCCAGATGATAAAAAGGACTCTCCATGACGATAAAGCCGAATTGATATGACCAATACCGAAACTAGCGATGCCAGCGATGATATAACCGACACCGGCTGACCCGATCCATATGCCCATACGTAAGGGCTGCTCACGTCGAGTATAATACATGCTAAATAGAAGCATGGTTCCGGGATTGATGGCAGCTTCGAAGGCCCCGAGTAAAACTCGTACAACAGCCAAGGTGGTAAAGGAGTGGATGGCGCCATGACACATCAGGACAGCACCCCAGGCTATAACCTGGGTGAGTTAGTTTACTGCCTAGACTCGTCGCCAAAGGTACTCACAGTAGCCGACATGAAGTAATTGATCGGCAACCTCTGGAGGAGCATGCTGGTGGGAAATTCCCAGATCAGATAACCCAGGTAGAAAATGGCACCAGTCCACGAGAACTCGGTCCCTTTGAGGTTGATGTCCTCGCGGAGACCGAAAACTGCGGCGTAACTGATAGTGTTCTTATCGATTGACTGCAAAGCATAGGTGAAGCATAGTAACGGCATGAGCCTAAGATCCAGTTTCCACCGCAGAGACCGCGCAAGTTCCGGTCTTGTCTCGATGTCTCCGGCATCATGGTACAGTGTCAGAGCTTCGGCGGTGGAAGCATCGTTGATCGTTCCTGTTCTGATGGACTCAGAAGGCTTGAGGTCATTGGTGGATTTTTCGTCTTTCATTTTGATGGTTAATTAGACGGGGCAATGGTGGGTGTGAGAGTCAGATGCATCATGCACTTTATAATGATGGTGATCAGGGTGTCTTGCTCAATTCCTTGAGTCCTACGCCGATCAACGTCGTATTGCTTGCCGCGGAAAAGTATTTCAACTTCCCATTCTTGTTGCCAAACATGTAAAGGGCCGTTATGGTCACTCGACTTATCTACACCCTTGCCAGGATCCTGATACGTCATGTTACAGCGAAAGACCTGATAAAGTATAGTGTCTCCTCATTCATGTTAACTAGCGAAGAAGCGTAGCTACTCCAATGTCCGACCCATTGTTTGATGGGCACACAATTCTGATAACCATGATAGGAGTGGGTAAAGGTCGTTTTCTGAGATATAAATCTAACCACTGATTGGCTTACGAGGGTCCTCTGTATCTATCATCTCCACTAGAATTCTGGGGCAAATGCACTTGGTGCTTCGGATCCTGGATAAACGCGGGGAAAGTTACATTGAGGTTCAGCAGCTGACTGCGAATTAGCATTCCGTGGATAGTGGAGTTGCCCGCGGGAAAGATGCTGATCGGTGTCAGAACATCAACCGAAATGTGATTTAAAACCGTTGGCACTGGCTGCTGATAAGAAGCGATGGACGAGCGAAACAAAGCTATTGGCATAATACAACTCTTCGATATCTCAAGTTTGAACACCATGAGCTCGACCCACCCCTACCAGGCTTTGCCCATCGACGAAAGGGTCAAAAGAGTTTTGGCTCAGACTCCTCTTATTGACGGCCACAATGACTTACCTCAGCAACCCAGAGCCTGCTTCCATGGCAAGATACATAACAACGAGAAGTTTGATCTACAGAAAGGTTTCAAGCGTGGAATGACAGATATTCCTCGCCTCAAACAGGGTATTTCTCCTTTCCACGGTAGATATTTCGTCGGCTAACAAATCCAGGCGCTGTTGGTGGTCAGTTCTGGTCCGTCTGCGTCCCTTGTTTGCGATCCGCTGAGAATTTCTCGACGCCCGAATACTCTGATATGGCACGAGATGCGATTGAACAGATCGATCTAACATTGCGGCTGGTCGAGTCCTATCCCGAGACGTTCCAGCTGGTAAGCGGACCTGCAGAAGTAAAGGACATATACGCAAGCGGTCGAATCGCGTGCTCGATTGGCATCGAGGGACTTCATATGGCGGGTAACAGCATTGGGATCATAAGAGCCTTTTATCGACTGGGAGTGAGATATGTAAGTAACAACAGCACTTGGCTGAGCTCGTGTTAACCTCAATAGTGCACCCTTACCCATGTTTGCAACAACGCTTTTGCCGACAGCTCAACATCCAAGATTGGACCTGTCCATGGAGGATTGTCTAACCTGGGTAGATCCGCTGTTGTGGAAATGAACAGAATTGGTATGATTACTTGAGATGTTTGAGAGTTGGGCTAATCTCTTAGGTATGATTGTGGACATTTCTCATGTCTCAGAAGACTGTGCCAAACAAGTCCTCGATATGTCTCGCGCCCCGGTCATGTTCTCGCATTCAAACGCAAAGGGAGTGTTTGACTGTCCACGAAACGTACCCGACCATGTTCTAGATAAAGTACCCGCCAATGGTGGTATTGTGATGGTCACTTTCGTGCCAGAGCATGTTACCACACGACGGAGCGAGGCCAAGATGGAGATGGTCCTTGATCATTTGTTCTACGTAGCAAACCGCATTGGCTGGGATCACGTCGGGCTAGGATCCGACTTTGATGGAATCGCTAGTGTTATTCCTGGGCTTGAAGATGTGAAATGTTATCCGCATCTGCTCAAGGCCATCCTAGATCGTGGAGCAACTGAAGAACAGCTGGCCAAGGTTATCGGCGAGAACATTCTCAGAGTATGGAAAGGTGTTGAGAAGACTAGGGATGAAATGAAGGCCGAAGGTGTCCTCCCTGTGGAGGATGTCTGGGAAGATCGCAAGTGGTGGAGATATGATGGGTACTATCAGATGGAGGACCCAGACCCCGAGGATAAGCTGGGCCTCGACTGGTATGGGAAGCCTCCCCCTGATGAGGGCTTATATCTTGATGAATAGTGTGTACATAGCAATAGTAAACAAGATTGTATGTTTGTGATAGTCAATTGTACGCGGTCAATGATCAAAGGGCATCACATTGCTTGCATCAAGATCTGACGAAAATATAAATATCTCTGACCTTAGACTAGTCTATCTGAATATGGAACCCGTTTCTTCTTCTCAAGAACGTCTGTAAAGAATTGTTCGAAAGTGGTTGTCTGTACGTGCGGATAGAGCTCTGTAGCCAAAAGATAGCCTTGGGCTAACACACCATCCGGGCTGTTATCGCCATCAATGAAGGAGGAAAGGTAATATTCCAGCCAAGCCCTCCCTACAAAAAGCAGGTAGTTCTCGGGATCAAGTTTCACTTGATTGTCCAGATCTGCTATCATCGCGCGAAGACCATCGGCAGAGATCTATTAATAACGGTCAGTTAACCCCACGCATAAGTTTAGTATGTAACATACATATTTTCGTTTGATCTTCTCGCCGGTCAATGCTTCAGCTGTATCAAACATTTCGTTGAAGGACATAGCAGCCTCAGATGCCATGACTCTCTTGTTGATTGTCCTGGGATCTGCCAGAATCTGGGCAACAAATGTCCCAACGTGGTCGGGATCCACGACATGGGTCTTCATGTCCCCGTCTCCAGGTATCAGGTTCTTGATAAAATCCGGCAGGGCAATCGCATAGTTTGTTCTTCCAGAAGGTAACTCAGGGATAAATCCATTCCACCACCATCCGACATCAATAATGGTATGCGGAAGGTCAATCGCCGCGAGTTCTGCGTAAATCTTTTCCTTCTATCTTCAAGTCAAAACTACCATCCAAACATGTATAGGAGAGATGAATTTCGGGCTCTTTACCATCTTTTGAACCGAGGACACGCCATTTGGAGCTATTGCCATTGCAAACGCGCTAGGGACAAATCGCTTCACGTTGGCTAGCTTTGCAGCTCGGGCGAGGGGAATCTGAGACTCCAAAACGTTGGGAGGAATCGACGCGATGACAACATCGAACCCTTGAAGCGATTCAGATAATTTTGCTTCAGGCTGTTCAAGGTCTATCGCAATAAGATTCACCCCACGGCGAGATATCTTTTCGTACGCTGGCTTTGAGATCGATGACTGACGGACGAGGCCTGTTACCTCCTGTGTCGAATCGAAGGTAGTTAGTCTCTCAACAAAAATACGAATGGGGAATCGGGATGTTACGAACGTATCGAGGGTTGGTAGACTCAAGCAGACCATTTAGTATAAGTCCACCAGATTCTCCAGCTACACCTAGAATTGCAACCTTGATCGCTTGGTCCATGATGAAACTGGGAAGGGCAAGAAACTTGAGGACTGAGATGCAAAAAGATATGACAGCAGTTCTTATATAATTGAATATTTCTTAGTTGAACAATCCACAATCCTACCCAGGCGTCTAATACGCAAAACCAATCTCTCATATCGGAGACTCGGCCTCGGAACAACGGGGTTTCCGGGCTCGGAACAAGTGTGGGTCCCGCTTGACTCGGCCGTCTGTTCTAAAAATTCCCTCTGTGAGGTTCTAAAGTCTTCTTTACACTAACTTGGCTGTTCTGACAATTGATACCGTAAAGCTTGTTGCCCTTGTTTGGATTGATAACCATGCCCAATTCGAGAGAGAAAGGTCTACGCCCCTCACAACCCCGCTCCCAAGAACGTGCGCGATGGGCCTGTACCATGTGCCGCATTCGAAAGGTCGTGCTGAGATCCTTGCTTCGTCGATGTATACCCGCTCACACATTGTTCTCCGCAGATCAAATGTGATGCAAACCTTCCGGCGTGTTCACAGTGCGTCAAAAAGCGGTCGTCCTGCGTGTATACGCATGCTAAGACGCGAGCCCCAACAAGTAGAAGGTAATCAGGTCGCATCCAGTAGAAACGGGAGTTATGTGCTTACCGGTCCAACAGATCAGTGCATGATACTTCTCAAAGGTTAGGCGAGGTAGAAGGTGCTATTAGTAAACTGCTATCTGACAGCCCTTCTCACCTATCGAGCTTTCCAGCACAGACGAATAGAAACTATCCAAACATTCTCGTCGATCTGATGCGCCTCAATCTCTTGCCTGTTTCAAGAAAATGGAACCTAGATCTGGATGATACTAAGTCCTATTACTCAAGTAACTATCTTAGTTCCCCATTGCTCCTCGTAACTGACGGAATGTAGGCTCTTGTGAAATTTTCACTATCAGCAACATGAGGTGTATTGATTATATAGTAGGCAACAATAGTTTCAGCAGCGTATCACACGATAGATTACCGCGTAACTATTCTACCTCGAATATCTTTAGGTTTGATTCTACCTGCGATCTCCCAACGCCTGAACTCATGTTTAAGTGTTTGAATGGTTCGAGACACCCCATTTTCTCATTTACCGACTCACTCACTCAAGCTTCCAGTATTCCTTTCATACATCAACAAACACTTCCGTCTCTTTCGAGACGAAGAGATAACTGCAATATTCCACACCTACATGGATGGCCAAGTTTCCTCGCAGCTGAGTTGCTTTGCCGCAGTGAACATAGTTTGTGCGACTTCTCTCGGAATGGTTCTCGGTTGTCGAAACGAGCAATCAGAACACTATCTTCGAGATAGTCTCAAAGTACTATCAACCATGTTTATGGAACCACCTAATACTATTGGAATCAGTTCTATTATCCTCGCAGTATCTTTACCTTGGCCCGGTTCGACATGTGCGGAGACTAATTGTTGCAGGTCATTTATCTCATGACAACTTCGAGAAACTCGGCCGCAGCCACAATGTTAGGGGCAGCCTCACAAGTGATACTCATGGCTGGCTATCACCGTCCGAATACTTCGTCTGCCGAGCCAAAACTCAATGAAGCAGAACAGGTGCATCAGAACCGTCTTTTTTGGCGTGCCTATATACTTGATCAAGAACTTTCACTACGCCTGAGTAAACCTCCGCTATTCTCTGAGGAGCTAGTAAATCGCTTACCAGAGGTAACCCCCTACGACGAATATGGTGTTGTCGAACTTCACAATGGCTCGACGTTGAACTACTTTCGAGAACAAGTCGTCCTTGCTACACTTCAGAGCCAGGTGTATCGCAAATTGAGATCAACTCGCCCTTCTAGTCAATCAGGCGCAGACTTCCTTACAGAGTACTACAACTTACAAGATAAGATTCACCAATTGAAAAGCAGTGTGAAATCATTGCTACATATGCGCAGTAACTCGACTGAAGCTGATAGTGAGCAGTCAGAAGGCATTGCCTTTCTTCAGCTTGGCTATCACCAAACTCTTATAGCGATCCATTCCGCTGTTTTCCTGCATCTACCGTTGTTCAACAGTGCCGCCATCCGAGATCAAGTCCCTGTGGCAATTGACCATTGCGCCAAAGCTGGTAGAAACTTGATATCTATATTCAACCACTACTACAAGCTTCATCCATTAGCTCTGTAAGATCGTTACTCTTTATTTATTCTCTGTACTACTGACATTGCTTTCGAGATACTTTGTCAATTATGTTCCTTGGAATATTGATGGTTTATTTCTTCACATGATGCAATACAAGCGTCAGGCGCAAACACGGAATGATCTCCAATCGCTGAAAACCCTTTTTGAATACGTTCAAGCTTGCGTTCCTCGGTGCAACGAGGATTCTGGATTTGTGTCCATCGATATTACCCATAAAGTCGCTATGGAAGTCATTCCAGTCTCATAGTTTGAGGGAACCCGAAAATTCAGATTCATAGACACACGTATGCGTCACGTAACCTCCTGGAAGCCCTCCTCGCGTGCGTCATTGCCGCCATAAATGACCTTTCATACGCGGTAAATCAGAATATATTATGAATACTGGTACAAAATGTGTTCAGTACATTTATATTATTTCAGTTATCGCTTGGTATCTGACTGTCGTATAAATGCGCCATATCGTAGAACATCTCAAATGGTTCTGTTAAGTCGCTTGCGTCAAAGGTGGGAAAGATGTTGCTTCCGATCGCAGCAAAGTCCAGATGATGCGGCTGCTCATGTTAGCGATTGACCCGAAAGGTACTTATAATACTGACTATGTATTCATGCGCCATTTCTTGCGTGCTGGCACTGTTGGGCCAAATGTCTTGCATTGTGTCGCCACGTCGCACGTCAGATAAGGATCGAAGAATTCTGCAGGTAGTCAGAGTTGTCGTGGGGAGTACCAGGTCATAGAACCTACCTTGGCATCTCTGCTGGGGCACTTGCAATAATGTCTTGCAAAATAGAACGCAAGGGCAGGTCTGGATGTTTGGGAGGATCTTCGTTCTCATCACCACCAAGAAAGCCGTCAGCAAGCTTTTCAAAAAGCTCTAGGAATATGGACGCAGTTGCTAGGCTTTTGCTGTAAATGGCCAGGGCACTTGAGCATGCGACGATAGCCCGTACAGTTCGCCGCGGAGGCAGTACGGTTGGCTGCAAAGCCAGACATTGCAGAAGGCTGACGCCGCAGTTGAAACAATGATAGACTTGAATTGGAGAAGCCTGCGGCTGGGGACTCAGACTGAGTGTTCTGGCATTCTGATACGGCGTTAGTGATCAAGAGCAGATTCGCCATTGAATGGGACATACCTCGCACGCATCGGCCGAGAGCATCGCACATCTAAGGAGCAAATCTTGATCTATAGACTCTTGTGCCAGAACAGGTCTGGAAAGAAGAAGCGCAACGTACAGCTGGGTTGCATGCACCCGGTCATTGCTGTGTTGCGGGAAAGGGGCAGGCAGTTCACGAGGTACTTGTTGTCTCCATGCGCTGAGCTCTGCCAGCAATCCCCAAACCTCGTCTGACGAGGGCGGTGGCGCACCTGGGGCCATGAACCTCGTCCTATATAAGCAGTTTTAGTCTCGGTCGCTGAATGTTCGTGTTATGAGGGCTCACATAATTCTCGATCTGAGACGGTCCAGGCGCAGTTGATGAAATACGCTACTCATTTCCTTGGTGGGTTAGTAAATACAAAATGGTTGGGACACTATCTTACCGTTGTCGGACCATCGCTAATACCTTCTTCCGACGAAGGGCTAAGAGAGCTTTGCAGTGTATGGATCGTGTCGTTATTGGTGCAAGTCAAGTCGATATCGAGTGGAACCTATGAGATGTCAGAGCAGCTTAGGAGAGGCGAGGATTCAAATCCTATCTACCTCGACGTCGGCATCAGTATCAGCGATACCAAAAGGCCTTTTGGATATGTAGGAGATCATTCTAAACAAGTTAGAGACGGATCAAAAAGTCAGGAGTGACATACCGGTCGAAAGAGTAAGCACACCAGAAGAATCGTTTTTGTAGCTCTGTTTTGTACGCAGTCTTCGGATCTCTACGAGTTCTAACGCTTCTGTCGTAGCCCAATTCGATACAAAGACGCAAACAAATGCCTACCAAGTGCCTTAATTTGTCAGTCAGTTGCGTTGGCCGACATCAGCCATGATATACCACACAGATGGCCCGCCCTTAATATGATTAGCTGATATTTCCCAAAGCCAGGGCGGTCTTACCGAGGCACGGAAAGAGTATTGAGTTAACGCCAAAAGAGCCTGGAGTGTCGTCAAGTTCTGTAAAGACAAGACGGCCGGAAGATAGTTTCGTGCTCGCGAGAAATACGACTGCATTATTAGCGGGCACTTTATGTAGGTGAAAGCAAAGCACATACTGTCGAAGCATGCTCGTGATGTACAGAGAAGCGAGCGCCAATGGCATAGACGATCCAAATAAAGTACGCTCCTGCGAAATGTCAGTGTTGATCAAGCAGAGAGAAGGTGATGGTACCTATTTGTGACTCGAGGTCATCGTTCGGTCCTGCATAGCAAATCTGTTCTTGCCGTCGATGCCATTCACGGATTTGTACCCAGTCCACTATGCAATATCTTGCTTGAGTGTAAAGATATGCGGCTTCAATCAGGCGGCTTGCAATTTGTTCCGATGGAAGGTCCGGCAAAGTGCGTAACGTCTCAACTCCGGAGGGCGAAGGGGCGGCTTGCAGCATATTGAACGGCGTGATATCCGAACTGGCATGAGAGTTTCCTGCCCGAGGAAATCTGAGACTGTGACAGTTAGGACTTATTTCATTTCGCTCTCGCATCAACTCACCTTGTCACCAACTGGCCATTATGTTCAAGCTACTATATCATGAACCTTATATATTATTAACTTATAAGTCCCCCTTAAACCTTGCGAATTTCCC